>JAODKM010000058.1:9425026-9439390 GCA_026780845.1 Petrocephalus sullivani | reverse complement strand
TAGAGTTAGGGAGTGTTAGTGGAAAATATTTTGTTTGTAACTCTATAAGAGAAAACAAACGACCCGCCCCCCCCCCCCCCCCCAGTTACATAGAAACCCTAGAAACGGCTGGAGAAGCTTCAGAGCTGAGACCTTTTGCTTACTGTTTAGTTCCTCCCAAAATCTCTCCTGCGCCCCTAAGAATGTGTACATCTTTAATCAGTCATAGTTTCAGGTGTTATTTGGAGGATGTTGCCATAAATGCAGTCATCCTGAGTTCAACTGGGATTCTGTGCCAGAACTGTCAGTAATAGCAGTGGAACCAATTATTTTATTATTATTATTGTTATTATTATTAAGTTCTGTCTGAATGTTGTAAAAGAAACCCCATTGGGAATGTAATTGAAATTGATAAATTATATTTTGACGTTTTCTTTTCAACTGGTAAAGGACTACCTTTTTGTACAACTTAAAATCATGACGCACTGTAAATTTGCCAATACACTTAGCTGTTTAACTCATTCACTGGAATGACACAATGTAGGAAATAACAGCTCAAATGAAAGTGTTTCCACCAATGTTTAGGGGAATTAATTATTAATTATGAATTAATCGGTAATTAATTATGAAATATTATGCTTGAGTAGTTGTTCCAATATTAAAGTTTATTATAGGAGTCCCAATTAGTCAATTGCTGGACGATTTAGGTCCAGAATACAAATGGAATTCACTCATTACAGTATCTAGTTAGACTGAGGTAGACTGTTTGTCTATGCATATGTACACTTTTCAAGTTCAAGTTCCACTATTGTAACCTAGCGATTCTGCTCTCGGCCCTAGAGAGAGTTTCGTGATACCTGAAGACGAGACTGGGACTTAAAAGCTTAGAAGTGGTGTCGCACCAAGAAAGTGACCTATTGTGAGCACTTCAAAGAGAGGGAGATTTAAAAAGCATGCATTTATTTCTAATACTACAACTAAAACAGAACAGACATTACACATAACATAAATCAAACACAAAATGAAATCAAGCAAACTGGATGGAAAACATTAGTTTGATACACGTTTAACATACATTTCTTGGTTTCTTTCGAGACAAAGAGACTGAGAAAAAAGGGTGCCGATGGCTGATTTATGGGACCACTCGGTCCCACTCTGTGCAGGCTGAGAGAGGGGAGTTTTTCAACCCATACAAAGAAAATAACTAACGCATACCTCTAAAATCATTTCCCTAATTTCTTTAAGTGATCAGGCCCTTTCTCAGGCCTCTGCATCTGAGTGCCATAAAACTTGGAATGTTGGTCTTCCTTGTAGCCCATTATCTGGGTGCCCTTGCTGTATGTGTGTGATCCTACATATCCCCCCTTTTGGCTGACTATGGCATTGCCATCATTCAAGCGATGAAAAGCTAGAAGGGATCACAACCACGAGACAAGACAACCTGGGTGATATGGTAAGCGAATGGGAAGGAGAGGAGTGAACGAGCTGGCACAGGCTCCTGGGACAGTGAGGAGGGTTTGAAGCATGGACTGCAGTGGCTAGGGGTGTCAGGGATCCGCCGGCGGCGTGGCATGGCACAGTGTGGAAAAACGGGGGGACGACCCACTTGCGGCTCAGAAAAACAGATAGGGTTTATTGGAACAGAAACACTGGGTAGACTACAAAAGAAAACAGACTAGGAAACTAGTCTAGGAAACAAACTAGGAAAATACTAATCAAAACTGACAGAAACAAAACCAGCACTTACACCATGCACTTCACAATACAGATACAATGACCAACTGACAAGCAAGCCTAAGGCAGGAACTTAAATACACAGAAACACTGGGGCAAACAAGGAACAGGTGCAAATCATAACTAATTAACTAATCAGGATGGGCACAGGACAACGAGCGGCAGGTGGGAAAAATTAACAGACCTAGGGAAGACTAGACACACTAGGAAAAATAAAACGGAACAGAGTAACCAAAAACACAGAGCGTAAACTAGAACTGAAAAACTCAAAAGGGAGAAATGGAACACTCACAAGTACCCACAACATGGGGAATAACAGAACCATGCGCTCAGCCCACTGAGCTATGCAGCAGTCTGGGAAACAGGGGCAAGCCACACGGGGGGGAATCAGGATGGCCAGCAGCACCAGCTGGCCGAAATGGGAAGCACAGGGGACAGGGCTGGACGGGCATCGACCCTGACAGGGGGTTTCCAAAATCCTCTGGGGTGAGGAACTAGGGATCCCCAAAGATGGTGTCTAAAGGGGGCCCATGGAGTACCGTCAGGAACAGGGCCTCACCCTGCTTATCCAGCGTAGCGCTAGCAGCAGCTGCAGCACCATCCTGCTTGTGGGGAGCAGAGAACATGAGATGTTATGAGGGGTGCTGAGCCAGGTCCGAGCCTCGGGTAGTTGAACTGGTTGGAGGAGGGTTAAGGAGATAAGAAGGTAGTGTTAAGGGTAGGATAGAGAGTCAAGGCAGACTCTAAGGATTGTGCACACCGGTGCAGGGAATAGGTAGACCTTATAAAGTATTATAATACTCAGCCAGGGAAATCAAATAAACGGGACAAATAAAAATGCATAACCGTATGCAGTTTGCTGTAAATGTAAACAACATAGTTTACCATAAAATGGCAGTATGAACAGATCAGGCAGTGCCAGAACATATCATTCGGGGCAGGTATGCTTGATAATGCTGCATATGCGTACATGTGCGAGGCATAAATCAAGGAAGTGGTACGGATCGGGTAATAAATTCATGCCATTCATTCCTACTCTACCAAACTTTAGATCTTCTGGGAAAAAATGTTGAAACTATAATGGAAAAAGAGTGCCTCGAAATATCACTTAAGACTTTTTAATGCTTTTCAATGGCCTTAATTTTCACAAAATTGATTTATCACTTTTCAATGCTTCTTATTCGCTTACGGATACCCTATGAACCCACTTGAGGCATGTTTCTGGAGTGCCTTGGTCTGAGTTGACCTTCAGCGGGCGGTGAAATCTGGAGAACACATGGTTCATGAGCAGATATGGCGTTGTTTGGGCTGTGTCATTGGGTGCTGGTAGGCGATCTACCCACTTGGTGAACTGACAGGTGACAGTCAGGAAGTACTTCTTTCCCTGGGTTGATCTCGTCAGGGGTCCTACCCAGTCAATTTGCAGATCTGACCACGGGAAGTTGATTCCCTGGCACTGTAGAGGGGCCTTGTGGTTTGGATATACTTGTTGGAATTGGCAGCAAACCAGACACCCTCTCACGTATTCTGTCACATCCTGCCTCATGTTAGGCCAGTTTGCCTCGTAGGTTGCTTTGGTGTTGCAGTGTCCCGCACAGGGTGCGTACAATAGCATCACCCCCCTTTAATCCAGAGGGACCACGAGCCTTGGCGAAGTGTGGTGAAAGTCGTGAAACCATTAGCTGATGAGCCATTCCGCCATGGTATGATGATGTCAGCTACTATGTAGTTATTGAAGAGCACATACACTGTCCATCTTGTTACATCAAGAAGCGGCATGGCTTCCAGGGTTAGTCCCAATTCCGTGGCTTGTGTGGCTGGCTGAAAAGATGCCAGGGAGTGGTCTAACTTTTGGCCCTTTTTCATGTTCACGCGGATCTGGACGCCTTTCCTGTAGGCAGGGAGCATAACAGCTTGTTCAGTATTTAGAGCACATGCTTCAGGAATGGTTTGTCCTGAGCGGTGGTTGTCAAGGTCCACTTTGGTTTGGTTCATTTGTCCCTGGAGGGAGGTCCAAAGCATGTTATTGATCGTGTCCACTAGATGGCCATTCTGACCAGTAGATTCGCACCAATGTGCACAGAGTGTGGAAGGCTTGGGACGACTGTGAAATGATGCCAGAGAGATTGCTGGTTCCAGACAAGATCCAGGGAACAGATGCCTGTGGCTAAGGTAGTGGATTCTGGGTCCATGCTCAGTGGGAACCTCGAGGCTTTGCTGACATGCGACACAGCAACATCACTTCTCCTTAGTTCCTCGTACAGTGTCTGGCTGATAGCCGATTTTTCCACTCGCATGGTCATCACCACATCCGTGATTTCCATGCTTTGGAGCCGAATACTATCCCTGATCTTGGAACAATAGGATCCTAGTGTTGGATCTAGGCTGCACAGGAAGGAGTCATGTCGCTAGCATAGGTCTCTTATGTCGTGATGCTCTTGAGGTCTTGAGATGGGACTTCGGGTGGTGTGAGGTCTGAGGAGACAGCTATGGTCAGGCATTCTCTCATGACTGTGTCAGCAGGGGCAGCTGTTCTCTGACCTGAGCCCAAATTTTTAACCGTTGGAAGTCCAGCAATGGCTCAAACCAATTCAGGTTGTCCCAATAAGGTCTTTTCCAATGAAGAGAGGGATGGACTCGAGTTGAGAAATGTATATGAGGTGCATCACATTCATTGGGCCGATGGACAAATTGATTGGAATCATGTGTTCCATCGTGGAGCCTACTGGTGAATACGGTTGCACGTCCAGAGAGCATTTCTTGGGCTGGAGGGTTTTGTTTGTCTGGGCAGCTAGATGTTGAACCTGGCAGAAGAAACTGGTTGACATGAGTGTGATGTCTGCTGCCGTGTTGATGAGGGCCTTCAAGGTGATCACATCTTCTAGGGTGATGGACAAATACAGCTTCTTGGTCACCCCCCCTTCCACCAGGTCACCCAGGAACCGTGGGGTAGAGGCCTGGACAGAGATTGGCGGGGTGTTGCCATTGTCAGGTTGGTGCTCCAGGTTGAGACACACAACCAGAACAACGCTGTCAGGTGCTAGTGAGGGCATATCTACTTGGTCAAGGTCCTTGTCCTGATATGGGGTCCCTTAGGCAGAGTGAGACTGCCTGGGAGTAAACTGCATTGCTGGAGGGAACGTTGGTGCCATTTCTGGATATTAGGGTGTTCCCAATTCTGTCTTCACCCCATCTGATTGTTCTAATTCCCATCTCAGCTGTTCCAATTCTTCTGCATCAGCCCTGTGTTGCCTTCTGGCATCACTGAGCTGTTCTTCAAAGTGAATCAGTTGGTGACTTAAGCTGTGGATTTGTCTTTATGCCACTCTTAGGTGGTTTTCCAGGGCCTTGATTTGACTGTTCTTGTTTTGTATCTCTGTGTGGGCTCTGGTTAACAGGGTTTCAACCTGGCTCAGTCTGACTTCGATGTCCTCTCTGGTAGCTCTGCTTTGCTGCTCTCATTGATCAGCATCAGCCTTGAGCTCTTCCAGGGCACATTGAAGCTATTTATTTACTTGAAGCCTTTATTTTTCTTCCGTCTCTTTCTCCTTGAAGGACAGAGAGCTCCATTGGAGTAAAATGCCTTCGCATCCAATTAAATGTTTGACCCCTGGAGGCGCAATTTAAATGGCGTGGTAATGCTACGACTGACCATTAGAGGCACAATTTAAATGGCGTGGTATTGCTATGGCTCACCACTAGAGACACAATTTAAATGCTGTTGTATTTCTGTGGTTGACCACTAGAGGTGCAATTTAAATGGCGTGGTATTTCTGTGGTTGCCCACAGGAGTGGGTGGGGGTCGCTTGTGACCCTCATATGGCGTCCAGGCAGGCCTGCAGCATTATTTGACCCAGAAGTGGTTACAGTGGCGTTCATGGATGGCACTCCAAGGCGATCGCTAGGCGGTTGCCAATGCTAGATAAGCGATATACCTTTAACACATGCACACTATGATCTGCGCTTTGCGCGGCTCAAAACCTTTAATCCAAAAGCAAATGTACTATGTGTTTCATCGCATATGATGCTTAACCACGGAGGGTTTTCTGCACCACACTCCCGTTTTATAATTAAAACACACACACCCTTCGGCTGTCTGCACGGGGTGACGTTAAACTTGCTTTTTTTAAAGCAGGCACAACATGCGAGTAAGAGCCAGATAGGTAGCTAAGCTATCGGTCTTTTCTCACGGAGTCTAAGCGCAACAGAATTCAGGTTAGAACCTCGTAACAAGAATTCGTGTTGGCTAATTTAGCGAGCTCTGGCAGGATATTAGAGATGGAGAAACTTGTTCAAATCAATCCTGGAAACAATGCACTATAATTGAGAATCTCGTCAGATATTAGGTGTTTACTGCAGTTAGAAAAAGAAACCTTAAGTAAAATAAACTGAAATGAAGCCAAATTAAAATGAAATTGCTAATAATAAAAATAAAACCTGCATAGTTCCGCTCTGATACCTTAATACTGCTGCAAGTTCGATCAATCATCAACCTATGCAATCCATTAACAGTAATGCTTATTCAAGTTTGCTAGTAAGAAGTTTAAATACGTTTAAATTGGTACCTGCGTTCTCCACCAATATGTAGAAAATAACTACTCAAACATAATATTTCATAATTAGTTACAGATTAATTGATTCATAATTAATCAATAATTAATTCTCCTAAACATCGGTGGAAACACACATTCTTTTGAGCTGTTATGTCCTATACCAATGAATCAATTTACATCACAATTTTGCAAATACGTTTAAAAATCTTAATGATTTGAGAAAAGCATTGGGAATTATACCTGCGGCCAGACCTCAGTATTTCAAACTTAATTTTATAAGAATCTGTGAATCCAATCAAAAAAGTAAAAATGCCAAAAGTTTTCTATCTTGTTTGGTTACTTATGGTTCAGGTTAGGGCTGGGTAGGGGTTACGGGTGTCTTGATTGGGATTAAGGTTTTTCCCATAAAAATTAAGGTTAGGTTCTCATTAAGGAGAACAAACATATGTGTATGTGGATTATGATGGTACTACATTGTGGGGATGAACTGTCCCGCATAATGTGATAAAAACCTGTTATTTTGACATTATGGGAACCATTTTACAGGTCCCCACAAAGATCTGTGAAGGCAATCAAAAAACTAAAAGTGCAAGAAAGTCTCATATTTTATTTGGTTACTTATGGTTAAGGATAGGGCTGGGTAGGGGTTAAAATTGTCATGTTGGGATTAGCGTTTTCCCCATAGAAATGAACGGAGAGACCCCACACAGACATAATTATAAATTTGTGTGTGTGTGTGTGTCTGTCTGTCTGAGCTGGATGGAGTTCTGTGTAGGATGTATGCCTAGTGCTAAAGTTGTGTCGGATCCTGCCAGAACACAGTCCGGGACCTCTCTGTTTTGAGCTGGCTCTCTAGTTAAAAAAAAAAACAAAACACAGAAGAACAGTCACATGTCTGTGGACCCTTAACTGACAGCTCTGGGCCACCACAACTGGTCGACTCTTTGCTGTGACCTCAAGCTTGCTGTCACCTGCACGTGTGTCTCATGGAGAGCAAGATAGGACAGGCAAAAAGAAAATTTACCCACAGGGATCAATAAAGTATTCTTAGCAACTGGAGAATGTATGTAGAATTTGTAGTAGTATATACTGAGGGCAGAGATGGTAATTCACTCTTATCATTTAGGCTGATATGGAAAATCCTGTTTGCAAAACCTGTATCAGCAATGCTGTTCAAACAAAAAAAAGTCCAGTCCTACGATCATGAAATCGTAACATATTAAAGCATATTTGCACTTTACTATTTGCATTCATGTTTATGTATTATATCTAGAAACATAGAAGGGTTCCCATCCACGCTTTAGAGGCTTACAATGAATCACTACCATTAGACTTTCTTTTATTTGTAGTACAAATTAAGAAAATATGGTTTATGAGTTTGTGATGAAGTCAAGCGTTTTATCACTTACCGCAACAGTGAAATTTCTTAGCTGTGAGGCTGTAAAGATTGTGTTTATCAGTGTTTACACAGGGCATGCGTAAGATGCACATACTGTACAGGGTTTTGGTAGGACATCGAGAAAGAAAGGGAACACCTCAGATGAGGAAGTTGGACACTAAACCATGAGAATGTAGATGGTTCTTGACATGTGACAGCAACTAACAATAAATTCTCTGGTCTATGAAATTGTTTTACAATGCCCCTAAGGTTGCATTCAAGTATATATCAAACATTTTATCTATTTATTTTTTGCAAATTTATAACAGTAGATTTTTTTATTGGCCATCCAAACCGTGTGATTTCTACAGGTGCTAATAATTTATTCCAATTCACCTGCAATCGCATAAGCAATCTTTCACAGGTTTATTGCTCCCACAGATGAGTATGCTGAAAAAATATTAGGCATATCAGGTATATAAGCGATCATTTAGGGGCGTTTGAGACAGACCTGGGTAGGTGAACCATGGGATTTCATACCATAACATTCCTACTAAGCCTTTTGCTGGCTGCCAGCAAAACACATGGTATGTACACCCACTGCATATTTACTTTAATTTGCTGAAATTTGATATTACCTAAGTAAACCAACAAATATGTGCCAGTAAGCATAATAAGGATAGTAAATGCATTTTTTATGTTTCATGGTTTATTATTTGTGCGTGTTAATGATGTTTGCATGAATTATGCAGAAGTATGATTGTCAACTGACACTCTATCTATTTCAGGATGGTACTGGACAACAGGTTAGTGATGCCAAAGTTGGTTCACATGTATTAGTGCCATTTTAAATGTATTAACATATAATGGTACATTAGATTTCTGAATATAGTTAATCTGGAAGGTGAGTCAACAGGCTACTGGCATTCATTCTACTGACAGAAAGACAGAGAATCCTAACCCTCAGTGATTTTAAAACAGTTCATTTGAACCAATACAATTCTTGACAATTTTTCAACAGACTGTTCTAAATCTAAGTGGTAAAACATTAACAAATGAACAGACACTGTAAACCATCAAATTTCTGCTTAGCAACTTTGCAAAAATACGCTAATAACACGAACAGGCTTTACGTTCTTAATTAATTATCCACTCTATCCAGTTCATCCAAACCCATCAATTTAGTCAGTAAAACATTGCATGATGCATTATAAAATGTTTGTAAGTTCTTTACTAGAGTATTCCACCACAGGCTATCCTGAGGAGTCCTGCAGTCGCGGCTGTGGTCTGTCCTACTCCAGCTGTTCCTGCACATATTACTGCCAGGACAATTATAACTGTTGCCCCGACTACAGAGGTAAGCAATCAGTGGAGTCCCTCTGTCCCAGCAAATACACTTTAAAGGAGGTTAATTTATGGTTATCACGTGGTAATTTTGTTCTTTTTTTAGAATTCTGTGATCCGCAAATGACTTCCATGCCAGGTATGTCGCCATTTCTGAAGCCGATTTATTTACAGTGCATCTTGCATTGACGATACACTGCAAGCCATAGGCTGTGCTCCCTTTTTAGTGTCCTGTGGAGGCGTGTTGACCAGCTCATCTGGGTGGTTTTCCAGCCCTAGTTACCCCTATGGCTATTTCAACAATGCATACTGTACATGGAAAATTATAGCTCCCAGTGGACAAAGAATTGTTTTGGAACTTGAAGACATAAGGTAAGTGTGTCATAATTAACAGTGAGCAATATTATGGATTATATGGATAATATGTTGCACTGAGACTGACAACAGGGGAAAAAGGGGGTGGCAAGGCATGCTATCATATATTATTACACACTATCACACACAATTACACACTAAGGGCAACATCAGTCCACTTCACTGCACGCATGCTTGCACACACACACACACACACACACACACACACACACACGTTTATATTCCTGTCTTAGTGAGGACCATCCATTCATATCTATGGGAAAAACCTTAATCCCAATTACGACACCCTTATCTGCTACCCAGCCCTAACCTAAATCATAATTAACCAACCAAAATACAAGAGGCATTTTTACTTTTTTTATTGCAGTCACAGATTTTTATAAAATTGAGGTTATCCAAATGGGGACCTGAAAAAACGTTCCCAAAAGTAAGGAACTTAAGGGTTTTACCACACTTTGGGGACATATTGGTCTCCAAATGTGATCTATGCAAACCCACACACGGTGGAGGCATGGTGGTGCAGTGGTTAGCACTGTTACCTCACATCTGGGACTGGTGTGAGAGTGTGCCCTGCAGTGGGCTAGCCCACCATCCAGGGTTGTTGCCCACCTTGAGCCCTTAGCCTCCGGGATGGGCTTCAGACATTTCTGGGTGGAATTTCCCACTGGAAATTGTCGGAAACTGCATATCAAACAAGCGGGAGAAATCACACACTTCTGAACTCAATGTTTCTTAGGTTGGAGAGCTGCGGGTGCTGCGACAGTGTCATTGTGTACGACGGCGACTCCACCAGCTCCAGTCTGCTGGCATCGTTTTGCCAGGAGACTGGAAGAGGCCAGCCCACCTACTCTTCTTCAAACTACATGACAGTTGTCTTCAAGACAGATAGCTCTGTTACAAATAACGGTTTTAAAGCCAAATATAACACTGGACTAGAGAGCTGTAGGTACAACTGCGGCAACAACTTAAGAAACTGCTCCTGTTCCTCCTCTTGTGAATTCTTCGGAAATTGCTGCCCTGATTTCTGTGCCGAGTGTTCCCACATAAATTATGGTAAGATATGAATAGATAATTCACTAATATGAATAGATAATCACTTCTTATGTATTCTGCATACTGTGCATTTTACGTAACAATTTTTTTTCTTCTCTTACAGCATACTGTTATGGCACAACGGAAAATCCTCTGACATCAAGTACTGTGATTTTTTCCCATTTTTATCCTATTTTTCATATGTATAAAAAAAAGATTTGCTACTTCTTGTCCATTTCATGCAAAATAAGAAACTCATTAACAGTAACATTTCTCTTGGCAAATCTTAGTTTCTCATGAATAAATGCCATATTTGAGCATTTTATAGTGAGAAAACAAAATAGTCTTGTTATGGTATTACCAATATTCTTTCCTTTACTAGGTGTTAGTTCTGCATCTTGCCTGTATAATTGTGGCTGGCATATGGGAACCTGTTCATGTGCAGATTCTTGCCGTTTCTATGGCGACTGTTGTCCGGACTTCTACGGTAATCACCAGCACTTGGCATTCTGTTCTACGATGAGATGTGACCTCAGACTTCTACAAAGAATGTGGACAGAAAAGCAGTAGATGCTGCATGAGAGTTTTAATAGTTACTGTGTATGATCTATGCTGCTGAGCCCCTTATCGTTCTTGTTTTTACAGATTACTGTATGTATTCCACACCAGAACCTTATTATACAACAAAAGGTACCATTCCTGCAATTTCTCTGACATCTTATATAATACTTATATGCAGGTCTAGTATGTGACCTGAGGCACCTCTAAAGTACAATAACAATAATAATAATAATAATAATAATAATAATATGAAGAAGATATCTGCATGCAAATGCAAGAAAATTCTCGTGTGATATTTCATTGCAAAGAAACATTTATGAGTTGTTTCTCAGAATTCTCTAAATGCGTGTAGCTTGGTAAATATTTTATCATAACTTCTCTCTTAAGATTCGTCATCCTGTGGAGGACAGCTCTATGGCTCCGGATCATTTTTCAGCCCCAATTACCCGGGCTATTACTATGACAATACTCAGTGTGTTTGGTACATAACTGCTCTTCCGGAACAAAGAGTCTTTCTGACATTCAGCGACATTAAGTAAATATTAAATTTACATTGTTCTAATAGTAGTCATACATTTCCGTGCAAATGGCCTTTAAAGTGACCTGACGTGTTATTTTGTGACAGCCTGGAGAAATGCTGCAGCTGTGACTATATCACCGTCCGTGACGGACCCTCCACCAGCTCCCCGCTCCTTGGTCACATGTGCTTTAATAGCACCCTAGCAATGTTCCACTCCTCCTCTAGATACCTGACCGTTATCTTCAGGACAGACTACACTGAGGTTGGCAGGGGCTTTCATGCTGTTTACAGCAGCTCCCTTCCCGAAAACTCAGGTAGTACCTGGCAGGTTATTTATATTTTGAAGTACAGTATCTCCTTGTTTACTGTCACAAATCTTATGCTCGATGAGGTCAGAGGTAGAATGATCTGGATCTTGAGAAATGATTGAGACCACACTATAATAAAAATGAAAAACAGCTAGGCTCAGCTTGGATTGTGTCTAATAATCTGGCAAGTTTTATTGCACACATATATTAAAACCAAACCCTACTGAACTTTTGATTTTAGGAAAAGTGGACTGCTCTTCAGACAAAATGAATATAGTAATTCAGGCTTCCTACCTGAGGAATATGGGGTACAGTGGCTACGATTTATATCTGAATGACCAATATTGCAGACCTCAAGTGTCTACCTACGAGACTGTCTTCAACTTCCCACTGAACACATGTGGTACACGGCAAGAGGTACTGCATTAGTTCAATGGGTTTGCCGTAATTTGTAATGAAGTTGTCATTATTACCATATGTTTAATCAGCTAAAAAATAGCTACCAAGGCTTTCGAGTTCACTACAGTTTGTTTTACTTTAATTATATTATATTTAGAAACCTTTACAGTCTTGACAATCTTACATACTTTTCCCTTAATCCCAATTTACTTCGCCTGGTAGTTGGAAAAAAAAGGTACTTCTTTGCAGATTGTGTGACATAATCTTTTTTTTTCTTCGGATAGTCCAGCAATGGTAAAGTCATCTACACCAATAACGTGAGAGCTTCCCGGGCAGAAGCTGGAGAGATCACTCGTCTCACACATTTCCAGCTGCGGGTGGGCTGCTACATGGACCCGGACACCACGGCCCATATTATGTATGAGGCCCTTGAGCAAGTCGACGGGAACATCACAGGAACAGGGCAGTTCAATACCACCATGGTCTTCTATACCTCGAGCAACTTCTATTACCCAGTGCTTGACTCACCCTACCAGGTGACTTTGAACCAGTACCTGTATGTGCAAGTCCAGCTGCACAGAAATTACAGCAACCTGGTGCTGTTCCTGGATACCTGTGTCGCCTCTCCCTTTGAAGATAACTTTGAGAATCGGACATATGACCTGGTCCGCAGTGGGTGAGACAGCTCTTTTTATTTAGCTTTTAATGCTTTATCTAGGCAGCCTCCAAATTATAAGCATTACGTACAGTGTTGGGGAAGTCACTCACAAAAGTTTTAACCAACCAGTTGTGTACTCTGTGACTTTTTATACAGCACTGGTTGGTTGAAACAAAACCTTGGTCTGCATTTGTACTTTCTGGACCAGAACTTATATCTGTAATGGATTCCTTTTGTGAGTAACTTCCCAAACACTGATTATGTATTTAATGAATGCTGTAATTCAGTTTCCTGGTGTCAATAGTCATCCATTCATTCATCCATTCATCCATCATCCATGCATCCATTCATTCATTCATCCATCATCCATGCATCCATTCATTCATTCATCCATCATCCATGCATCCATTCATTCATTCAGCTCTCCATTCCAATGCCTATTAACAGGCCACATAGAACACAAGGCTTGGCTACACCCTGATAGAACCCCAGTGTGAATGTATATTATTATATTTGTTACTTGTTCAGACAAGTTATAAAATTCTATGTAATGCGCAGGTGAATCCTGTGGAGAAAAAAGATCTGCAGGTGGTTATTATAATGCAGAACTTTTACGTTTTATTATCTGGACACAGAAACTTTACCCTGGTTTGGCATTGACTTTTCCTTCTCTAACAGTTGTAAAAAGGACAGCACCTACTATGCATACAGCGGGGTTCCCAAAGGTGTTGCCCGCTTCAGGTTCCAGGCTTTCAAGTTCCTGCGCTCATATCCTTCAGTGTACCTCCAGTGTAAAGTCGTTGTGTGTCAGTACAACGATATCAACTCACGTTGCACCCAAGGGTGTCGGACCCGCAAGACAAGGTCCCTGGGCTCTGTTCAGGAAGACACTACTGTGACATTGGGGCCCATCCAACTAAAAGGTGAATATCAGCCTTCCACGCACGTCTTTCCTTTCTTTTTCCAATTTATCAGTGCAGATTGGTATGAACCGATTCAGCTTAGCATTACTTCTGTTGCTGTGACCCTGCGTTTTATGGATGAATGCTTCTACCCACGGTCTATGGCTCACTGCGTTAGGGTCCTGTGCGAGCAAGTTTCTTAGCCTCCGCTTGATTTAGGGACACTGCATGCTGGCTTGACCCTGTACTGTAGAGCAAGATGGGTTTAGTGAAAATAAAATTTACCCTATGGGCATGAATAAAGTATCACTATTCTACCCTTATCTATCACAGGACTGCATATACAGTGAAATACATACATAGATACATAGATACAGTATATATACAAACAAACATACAAGTGTCCATCGCATTGAGGGCTTTCACCTGTGAAATCATTCAGTCGGCCAGACATGGGTTGGACCTGGCAACCTCCAATTTTTGGCCACAAAGTCTTAACCTGCTCATGCCAGACATGGGTTTGGACCTGGCAACCTCCAATTTATGGCCACAAAGTCTTAACCTGCTCATGCCAGACATGGGTTTGGACCTGGCAACCTCCAATTTATGGCCACAAAGTCT
>JAODKM010000058.1:9375222-9424926 GCA_026780845.1 Petrocephalus sullivani | reverse complement strand
TAACCCGCTCAGCCACACACCACCCAATTAGGTAAAGCCATGTGCTCTCTGTTTTTTACAGAAACTCCTCACACAGAGGGGGAAGATGCCAGTGATCCAAAAGGCTGAGGCATGACTTACAACATTCTCATGGTTATATCACCTACAAAATCAATCACATTGATAATCATCAAGATCATTTAAAGACAACCGCAATAATTTACTTCACTTTAGATTGCAGCATTTATAAAACATCTATTAAAGCATTAACAAAGGCATGGCATTTTGTCTTTTCTTTATTGAATTATTACTAAGGATGCACATTGTAACAGCCATAAGAGGTCTCTACCTCACCTCTACTTTGCAGTTGTGCTGTGTGATATTCAGGACTTCAAAATGCTGTCCAGTTTGAAAGTCAGCAGCAGGGTTTGAAACAAGGGCATGCAAATTATGCTATTAAAATAAATCACATCACACAAAATAAGTACAGTTGTTGTTCAGGGGGAATATTTGATCACCTAAAATGTACATGACACCCGTGCATTGGATTAAACAAGTTAAAAAAGACATGAAAAGAAGGAATGATTAAAAGGCGTTGCCGCTTGGCATCTACAACATAGGTGGCATCAGAAAAACATCTTACACTCATAAAACCTGCGACAAGTTAGAATACGATCAGTGTAGTGGGCATAAACACCACAGTGACAAACACAGCTGATCACAATACATTACAGCATTAAAATAGTTGTTGAAAAGATGAATTAGGATACCTTTGCCACAAAAACTATTTTAATATATTTTAATGTACAATTACAGTGCTGGAAAAAATCCCTGATTGATCTGATTGTTTTGAAGCATATCATACTTGGGAAAGTCCCTCATAGAGAGGTCAATGTATTATATTTGTATTGCAATGTCTACTGTTCCCTTAGCAAGTTCCCTCATAAATCTGAGCTTCCTTGTGGCAGAAGAGTGTGCTCCTCTATACAAATACCCGTAGCCTCAGTACCAATCGAGTAGATTGTTCATCAATCCACTTCCCTTTCAGTTTTATTTTTTTGACTCAAACTTGTGTGCTTAAGCAGGTTATCTCTTAATCTACCCATCTGAACACTCTATGCATTACAAAAGCACAGTCCGTCACAGAGCATATATACAATTTAATGACAACAGTTCACCTTCATACATGTTTTTGCATTGTGACAAAACCCAAAGAAAATGGATATACTAATTGGCATCGGAGGAGCATGGATACCTAAGAGTCTGGTTTCTCAAACTATGGGCCGCGGACCAGTGCTGGTCCGTGACAAGGTTACTGCCGGTCCACTGAGCCTTGCTTCTGCAGTGCCAAAGCATCGACTGGTCCCCAGGACAAAGTAGTTTGAGAAACGCTGCCCTAGAGGATTCAGGGGGCATTTTAGAAGGGAATATGAAAAATTTTATCTGGGGGCCCAGATTTCTAGCTACACCACAGCATATATTCTCTACACCAGTATCTCCCAACCTGATTGATGGGGACCCACAGACAGTCCATGTGTTTGATCTCTCCCAAAACCTCCTCTGTCAAGACTGGGAGCAAAAATGTGGACTGTCTGACAGGGAGCTCGGAGGGAGCAAAAACATGAACCAGCTATGGGTCCCAGAGGATTGGATTGGGAAACACTGCATTACACATAGAGACAGAACCATGATTTGTTAGGGCCAGTCTGGAATAGAACAACAGTACTTTATTCATCAGTGTTTCACATATCCCATTTCGATCTCCATGAAAGACACAAACACACACGTATATACAAATGAGAGCAAGTTTTGGGCTGTTAAATATCTTTAATGCGTCTTTCACATTGCACGGATTGTTACTTGTTTTTGTGACACTAGATGGCGACAAAGGAAAAGAAAAATACTTAAACGTTTAAACCAGAGGATTTTTTTAAATTGAAATTTGATCTGTAGCGATAAACCAGGATGCATCTGTCATCATTACATATGGATGGATAACATTCTTTTTCACGCAATAATTAACAGTTTTTGCTAGTTAATTACTGGTATAATATCCATCTGCTGCATTATTATAATTAAATTCCTCAGTCTAAGACTATATTACATTACTTATTATGCATATGTATGTGAGTATTATTTCTAAATTAATCATTAAAAATACTTTTAAAAAACTTATAAGGATTCTAAAATACGGAAATATTGCTCCCTAACATAGATATAACAATAAACAAATTTCCAGATGGTTGCAGAAGTTTTCACATATATTGAAATTTGATAGTAATTTTTTGTTTCTTTGTTGAATGCGGAAGAAAGCTGGACTGCCAGGCTGTGCCTATATTGTAGTGCCACATCCATCATCGCCAGGTTAATACAAGTAGTAAGCACACTCATGCACATACGGACAAACCAAAATGCAGATACAGTTCGCAAACGATAAATCTATATATGAGATATACATATACAGAAGTGGAGTATAGGAGAGCATTTCAAGGAGCAGTGCAATTTAAAATTAAGTACCCTCTCACAGTATGCATGTCTCGTACACTTTAATCACGTAAATGTGAAATTTTCAGTTTAAACACTAGATGGTGGACTATGACAATACATATCTTGAGAATTCCACTCTATGACAGACTTTGGGGTCTCCTACGAAATGCTTTTCGACATTATATTACAATATTTGCAATTTCTCAAAATGTCACTATGAAAATAAAAAAGCTAATAGGTGTTGTAATTTGTGATGCTCTTAAATAGCCATCAAGTCATCAAAATAATAAAAAATATATTTTGATTACTATCATGCTAAATAAATATTACTTTGATTACTGACATGCTAAATAAATATTAAGCATCTTTATTTTAAAGGCTGTTCAAGGTAAGGTTTGCTGTTTACTGTTGGTGAATCCTGCTCAGAAAGACCTGAAATACTGTGTGACCACCAAGAGCCTCATTAGTTACCAAACCTTTTAATGGCTTTAATTGTCAGCACCAATATTACCTTATAGCCATTTAATTTGAGGATAGGGTTAGGGTTAGGGGTTAGGGTTAGGGTTAGGGTTTTGGTGATATTTAGATATTAATACCTTCTTCCCCTTGAGTCTCAATAATTTAATAGCTTAAAAATAATAATCTGTAACTTAGCTTTTGACAAAAAAAAACATCACTTAAATAGTATAGTTACATTTAACAGTTGACATGGTGACATATTGCAAAAATGTTATTTTTAAATCATCCGAATAATTACATGAAATATCCATGAGAGCCATTGGTATTTCTCAGCTTTTGACCTGCTTAATTACACATTTGAGCATAGAAGGCACTTAAATGTTCCAAAGTGCGTCATTTGCCAAGATCCCATGGATGTTGACCTAATTAGAAATGGGCGTCTTCATGATGCGCCATGGCAAAGGAGCAACTTATATGAATTGGCTGTGAAGCAGGTGATGCTGGAGCACAGTTTGCGATTAACTGCCATTAATACATCAGAATATCAAAATATAATACAGTTCTGAGTGTAAGTACTGAATGAAAAACTCCAACTTTACGAACACTAATTCCTACTAAATCACATTCTCTTTCATTGCAACATAAAGCTTTAAAAAATAAAAATAATTTTAATCATTGTTTATTATTTATCTTATTCTAACTGTCACATCTTAAGATAATGTTGTCAAGGTCATGTTTGTATATTATATATATTTTTTTATATTGCTTTTTTTCATTTTACATTATGTATAAGGATTAATATCAATATTCACCATTTTAGTGCTTTTTGCATATTTTACATAATTTTGGTTACATGGAATATGATTATTGCTAATGTTATTAAGCCATAAACATATGATGGCCAATACGACATACAGATATGTGGTTTTAACAGTTTTACATTTGTGAATCACTAATCTGACATAAATGCTACGGCCACGAATTGCACCTGCTTTTTAGGAAGTGATAGAGTCGTCCACTTACCCTAATTCACATTTAAAGGGCTTGAATTAAAAGGCCTCCATCCCTTCTAAACTGGTTGATTTATGTGCTGTTTGCAGTTTTATAGGACATGAAACAATTAATTTCCTTCTGAAAGGAATTGGGAATTAATTTTGAAAAGCCCTGGAGCTTTTTTTTTCCAAGACTCTAGTCATATGCTGGGTTCATTTAAAAGCTGCATTGGATATTAGCCCTAAAGAGAGGTTTTTTAATTCTTGGAAAGTGTGCCTATGGTAGCAGTAATCAGAAGCATGCCTACTTAGTCATCACCACAAAAAGGTGATGGAGGACCCTGAATTCATTCATCTTGTTGGGAGTCTATTTCTTGAGATCCTCTGTTCAACATAAAAGCATTTCAAGGAAGAGAAAAGCGAAGGGATTACAATAAAAAAGTACAAATTAAGCTTTTCATTCTCCCAGCACTTAATTTCCGTGGTACTATGCCAGACCCTGTCTAATGAATATAATTGCTGCCTTTGATGAAAATACTATTATCTGGTTCACACTTTAAATGGGCAAACAAGCCCCCCCCCCCAACCCCCAACCCCCCGTACCTCCCCGCCCCGCTCTTTTACCCTGACTATGAGATCTCTAATTATGCAGGGAACAAGTGGCTTTTCACAAAGAAGCGTGTTGTTCTCGATTGCTAAGAATTGGAGCAAGCTACATTTGCACAAAGGACAGATTAGGTGTGATACGCAGCACAAAACCCATTTCCTTGATTAATTTCCTGGAGCTTCCAGAGTCTCTTTTTCCCATCTCTCATATACTTTGCTTTAATAGACAAACTTCTGGCTGATAGACGGATAACTGTGTTGACTTTCACAGATCTATTGACAAGACAGTGCAAGTATTCCTAAACATGTCCCCAAAAAAGTCAGCCCAGATGTTCAGGTAACAGCTTCTTCTTTCATATTCAACACCTGTAATTGGGAAGGGGGGGCATTTTTAATTTTGTTAATCCTTGCCATCTTTTCCTGGTCTCTGATGCCCTCACTAACTACTTTTTAACAGAAAATGCCCACTGTGCTAGAATGGGCTTTGTGATCTGGAGCCATTTAACAATTTTGGGTTTTTGTTGTCATGTGTCACATGCGTGATATGATAATAATCATATAATCATAATCATAATGTCCTGCTTAAAGGGTGATTCCCCTTTCTTGCTAACATACACACTCATTTTTCTCTTCCTGTAGTCTGTGTTGCATAGTTACTCTTTTTATGTCGCAAGAGTTAGAGCACAAAAATGGCCAGGTAGCCTGGTCACATGACCTGAAATGGTTTATGTCGTTTGGAATGGGCTACCATCCGGACTCAGTCAAATTGGAGAACGATTAGGCAATATTTTTGATTGAAGTGGCATTTTACCAGTATTTATTTGAGTCTCTGAACACCAAAACCACAGGCTACAAATAAAGAAGATGGGATAATAGCTTTTGACTGGTCCAGTTGCACTCAACTTGAAATGAAGTGTCCAGTTGTGAGTTATCGTGGCCAAACGTAATTTGTACAGCTTGAAAAGTGGGGGCATTTCTCCAGCTTGTCACTTGAAGACTATAGTTCATTCTTCTGAATGAATCTCTGAACGCACACTTGCCCTATCACGAGCTTTCTGCTCACGGTATGAAAAGGGTATAATGGATTGCCTGTCTATAAGTAGATAATTTAAAGAACTTTCTACTGGCCATTATGGTCTTTTATCACTTTCTGATTGTACAGATCTAGGGGTAAAGACCATTTTTGAAATGCGCAATCAGAAATGTACAAGTAATGGTGAAACTTTAGAATAGGCAGTATTTTTAAATTTCTTTAGTCTTATATGCAGTGCAAGGTAGCACAACACAACGTGTTCAAAGGTCACTTCCAAGCTCCACTCTTTACAGGTGATTGGAAAGCACGTAATATCGGACAAAGAGAAAGATTAGTCACATAAGCAGCCGGTTTAACAAAGTAAGCAGTTAGCTATGTGGCATCAGAACAATTTTAGGTGCAGCAGCTGTATATACGACCTGCTGGAGCACATTCTGATGCTAGTGGTAACAGTGAAGCATAGAGAAGCTTCTCTGCATTTCCTGCCCCAGTCTGGAGGCTTCTGCCAAGAAGGGCCGAGGTTTGCTCGGTCCTTAGTGAGAAGTGGCAGGCCATGATGCCTGGGTCCACTGTCACCACCCCCGCAGGCATCATTAGCCTGGGATATGATGGGACCGGCCAAGCTAATAATGGAACGAATGACTGAACTCTGACCTTATCGATCCCTGCACCGACCCAGCTGGTCCCCAGAAAGCCCAGTCAGCTTGAGGAGTATTTAAAGGCAAATGCACTGGGCTGCGCAGCCCCCTGCATCATTAATTACATTTTCACCTGTGACAGTGACAAACACCCCATGTTACGCTGCAGTTTATTAGTGTCACTATAGAAAATACAGTAAAATATTGGCAAAAACTCCTCGGATCTTTGGAGGGAAATCAGTCAGCCAGAAATATGAGTGAGAATGTGTGCTTAGAGTCGGTTTCTTATTCCAAGCTCAAAGCCTAGAGATGCGATTATTAGGTACACATTTTTATTGTCTTCTTGTCATCTTGTATTTACATTATGATACAATATGACCTTGAAATCTAAGACTGAATATGCCACATAAAGGATTGTGTTCAATACCGGTTTACAACTGCTTGATCGTTATCTTTTTGACAAATTTTTACAATTACAATCACTGCACGGCATACAGATGTATTCTAGGTTTCCTGGGTCTCTAAAATAACAGTATTATTAAATCTGATCACGTGCTTTTTATATTATTGTAGTTTTATGTTTTGATTTTCTTTTTCTTATACCACTTTTTTTTTTGCTTTTTATTAAAAGTACTGATAAAAGAAATCATAGAGTGAGGTGCCCCAATTGATGAGCCAAATTTGAAATACTATAAGTTAATATGATATTATGTCACATCTGTGTTTAGTTATATCTATCACTCAGGGGCCCTTAGAGGTGTGCCCCATGGCGCCTACTACTTCTCATCAAAACAAGGTTGCATTTATAAGTAATCAAAATGGACCCTATATTATGTGTCCCCCCCTTGTGTCTTCTTAATCCTACTACTATTTTTGCCGTGTTTACTCTGTTTACGCTGTTCCTGCCCGTCTCATACTTATGAACTGTCTTCCACCATCTACCTTCTATCTTCACTTCAATCACAGCTTGCTCACACTACATTCTGCACCACACAAATTGCTACCTCCTCCCTTCAAAGTAGCCAAAAATGAATCCCTGTCTCTTTTACCGCGAGTGTCTTATCTTGGTCCATCTTACCAAACATCGCAATTAGTGCCTGTGTTTTTCTTCCTGACGCTCTGCTATTCCTCGCTGTTTTACGGTACACTACCATTCCCTCCTCTTCTTATCACATTAAAGTACCTTTATGGTACACTTTTCATTTTCAGCCACAACCTTTTATATTTCCCTGTCCTTCCTGCTCTATCCCCACCTTTATTTCTAATCTTTCATACCACCACTACATCAGACCTGCATTTTATGTTCCCACTGAACTGCAAGGGTTGACTTGTAGACTTATAAAGAATTGGCTTTAAGGCTTTTGAAATGGACTGAATCTGCTGTGGGTCACAATGGGGATATAAGTGGTGAATGTAAGTAAGCAGGAAATAGTTTTCTATAAATAATCAAATGACAACGGCGTAATAATGGGGTAAGGTGTTGTAAAAAATATATGTAACCAATTTTTTGCTATTAAACTGAAATGGAAAACAAAATATATAATAGGCTGAAGGAAAAGTTTCGGTCCAAGCAAGGGGATGAATTACCCTTCTGTGTCAGAGGATTGAAGGAGCTGGTTTGGTAATGGAAATACAGTAAAGGTAAGACAAAAAATAAAAAACGCATGCCCGTCTACAAAATCAATCAGCTAACGATTGTTTGCATTATCATGTGTTTACAGGTGAGCACCTTTCATCCATTCCTCCAAAGCACAAATTTGTTTTGTGCCTGTTTTTTTTTCCCTCTTTTTTACAAGTAATCAATGCTTCATTTTGACTTTCCAATGGGACAACTTGAGTTATTCTTTCAGAAGCAGGAGGGAGGATGATTCCTTTTTTTGTGCCAGGTTCACAACAACAGCGACTACACCTTATATCCAAGCAACACCACCATACTACAATTTCCCCTGATGTGTTGTTGGTATGTGCAAGGCAGTGTATAACGTATGACTTGTCACCTCTTTTATGAAATCCTTAATTGCGTTCTTCAGAAGTGATTTGGAGAAAGGGGAATGAATGTGCTTCGAGTTGATTTGTGGTCCTTCTGAGCAGAACTGTAATTTATGGGTATAAAATGGCTGATGGTTAATTTTCTTGCTGCCCTTAGGACTTCCTTGCAAATCAGATTTCGAACTTGATGGTAGCCGTCCAGTTGGGGAACAATGCGAGCAATAGATAGTACCAGGTTTAGATTCGGTAAATGTACCCCATGTAGTGCGGCGAGGAGCATCTTACGACGTTCTCTCCTGCTATCAAAATTTGTGTGTGCTTTTCTGTTGGTTTACTAATGGGCTACGGCCGAGCTTACGCGGGATTCGGGCAACTGTACCAGTGAAACCGATCCTACAGAGAATGTGATAGGGCACCAATGGATTGAGTTTTACGGCTACTCAAGTTGCAGACATTAGGGATTCTGACTGCTGCTGGAGGAGGCCTTGCCAGGGCCCCTGCCACGTGGCCCACATCGCGCATACCAATGACAGGCAGTAATAGCTCTCTTTCACAGGCAGACCAAGAGCATCCGAGGGAGCAGATAAACAGCAATTGTCTCATAAGTAGCTGCAATAATGTTTGGGCATGCCAGCCATATTCTCTTCCTCACCACCCACCGGCTCATCAAGGAGGTCAACGGAGTCGTCTCCCAGCAACATGCCAGTGCAAAGTCACCCCCCCCCCATCCCGCTCTACATGAGTGCTATACAGAAAATGGGTTATCCATCTCCTTTTTGTTTATACCACAGCCATTGTGGCATTCTAAAACAGAAAACCGTCATCCATTTTTACTGTCAGTGCAATTTAATGATCTAGGCCCGCCGGTATCATCTGAAGCAAGATAGATGTTGAAGAGAGCCAAGATGTAAAGTTGAACTGCGGTAGCCGGACCGTGACTGTCTTGGGTGAATGTTGTGGTTGTTTAATCAAGGATAAGGATAGCAGCCCAATCTGAGATACACTTTTGCCTTACAAAGGCTGGACCGTGTTTTTAGCGAAATTGCCTGATCCATATCCCCTAGTTTGGAGGACTGCCAGGGTTGATGGCACCTGTATAAAATGACACGTTCTCACCCTGAGAAAGTGCATTCTTGATACCACCCCCTTCTTAATTATGCAAGGGCCCAGGGACCAATCTAGCGTAAAAGTCATACTTGTGTTAAAGATGGCTGAGATGTGACCAGCACTTATAATCTGCTTAGTTCTGCCCACATAAGTTTGACATTTTAGCTTAAAGGGTTGCTGAAAAGGAGACTCTTCCCACAGTCAATTGAATAGGTCACCCAGGTCACATTTATATATTGTTAAGTGGCTTTGAATAGACCCAATTTCACAGTTTTAAATGACCCTCGATAATCAGGTCATTTAAATGAACCCATTCCCCACATCTGACACACTTCCTCGCTCATCTGAATAACAAATCCGAGTCCCAGGCTTTAAAAGGATCATCAGAACTTTAACAGCATCGCTGTATTTAAAAACCAGAGGGGGAAAAAAGCCCTGTCAAAAGTGTGAAAGTAGCCGATTTTCTTAATTCATCCCTTAGGAATGGATAAGTCTATCAATCTGTTAGATTGGAAAGCCATTAGCTGCCCTGGTTTATGCGTTTCAAGCTGTTAAGTAGGGACTGATTGATTGTTGTTCCTTTGATGGGATATGCTGATCTAATCTCACTGTGCTCGAGTTTGCAATAAATTACACAATTCATTTCCTCCATTTAGAGAGAGAAAATCACACCTCCAGGCATGCTGCGCTCTAGAGGCAAAAGAGCAGGGAACCTATTTTATGGTGCCATTTAGCCCTGCAAGCTTTCAGCAATCCTAGCCTTCCCTAAAAATCGAAGCATAATCAAGGTGTATGTTTAGAAAATTTATTGTTATAATTTTCCCCTGTAATCTCTTCCATTTTCCAGCCACTGCCATGACATAGATCACCATCTAAGAAGAGAGAATGGATAGCAGTTTAAAATTTATCGGTCTTTGATTCTCAATTATACGTGTTTATGACTTCATCTGTCTTCACTGACTTCAACCTTTTCCATTATGGTGGAATATTATTTGTACGGAATCCATTAAATTCACAAGGCAGACTCTAATGGCCGGGGCTGCCGCGATTTGCAGAGGGAAAAGTTTTTGAAAGGTGGCTTTACAGAAAGCGTAGCTGTTATGACACTAGAAATTGCTTTATTGATGGCCTGCTCTGCTGCCGGCACGTTTGGCCATTTGTAACCCAGGCTATATCTATATCTCAGCCTGACACTGATAAGAACCTATCTGTTCCTGGGACCAGATTACACTTTGTAATGACATGATGAGACAGGTGGTACTTGGAGAGGGGCTGAAGCGGGGTAGGAAACAGAGGAAGACCCCGCAGGTCTGTGTGGAAAAGGAAAAAACAAAAAAATCCCAGATTAAACTGTGAATTAGCAACATCACAGTATACCTGCAGTCTTTTTTAGGGCAGCCGGTAGTGTGGTGCTTATGGAAATAGCCTTAAAGACGCAGTTGTACCCCCTAAAGAGGCAGTTCATTTAATCATGCAAATCATCAAGTTGTAGAAATGGAGTAAAACTGTAATTTTAAATAAAATCAATAAGCTCCGACAGTTCTATCAGTAATCTATCAGTTTCGTCCTGTTGGAGGATAATGTGATGCTTGCTTTATCCAGTACAAAGAACTGTGTGTCCTTGGTAACTATAGTGATATTATTCCTATTTGTCAGGCCAGGCCAATTATATGTTTGGTTAAATGTATATGGTGTGTGTATGTGTGTGTGTGTGTGTGACCAAGATGTCCCCAGAGTGAGGTAAAACCTGAAACTTCCTTACTTTTGGGGACACTTTTTCAGATCCCCATTTGGATAACCTCAGTTGTATAAAAAATCTGTGAATACAATAAAAAAAGTAAAAATGCCAAGCATCTTGTATTTTGGTGGATTAAGGTTATGGTTAATGTTTGGGCTGGGAAGGGGTTAAGGGTGTCACGATTGGGATTTGGGTTTTTCCCATTGAAATGAATGGACAGTCCCCATTTAGGTAGGTATGCGGGTATGTGTTTGTGTATATGACTTAATTACATTCTTCTGAAAATGACATAAACATAAATGAGAGGAATCAAAGAAAACAAATGACCAGGGGTGTGCTTCCCGAAGCCTTCTTGGCATTATGCACTGCACCAGATACTTACAAAAAAGCTTTAGCATGGTGGTAGTATTTCTTAGTTGCACTGTTTTCTTAGGAAAGATCTGTCTCATGAACTGTGTGAATGAAGGATGACCATTTACCCATCTGTGATCTTTCTTCGCTATAATTTATGTAATCCTGTGGTCCATGGTGAAGGTGGGTCAAAAAAGGTTAAACTTCAACCACTTTGTAAGGCACCCCAATTTGTATGATTTACTGTGAATTTTTGTTGTCTCCGGGGCTGGCTGGCCATTCTCAAATGAGACGATTCATTTGTGAAGAACAGGCTGAGTATCTGTAATCACAACCTTCATTTAAATATTTTGATATTTGACTTTCAGTATAACCCACATGGTCATGGCATTTGAAAGAAAAACAGGTATGTACCCAAAAGCTGTGAGATGGTAAATTCACATTCCAAGAGACATATACTATGTGTGAAGAAGGCACATTAAATTAATATAACTGAGGAATATTCAGTATCTTTGAGTATACTTGTCAGCTAAGCATCAAGATAATAAAATTGACAAATTGATACAAATAATACAAAATGATACATAAATACACAAAAAAATATATAAAAACATAGGAATGCATACTGGATAAATATAGCAGATACAGTTATATTGGCACAGTTTAAGCTAACTAGCACTTATATTACAGCTCAGTTGGAAACGGAATACAATTTACTTCCTATCTGGTTTTACATTTTATATGATTCAAGATTGTATGCATGTAACAGATTATGTTCATGTAAATAATTTGAACAGTACTTTCAATAGCAGTAGTATAACTTAGTCCAACATCTTTGTTCAGTAACTATTTTCCTGGGTATTTGCCTAGATTTTTCAAAATTGTGATTATTTAAAATGTAAAAAGGTTCCAAGGCATACAGACTTCAGAACCGTGTTTGGTATAATCCATCCATCTTCCAATTGCATGTCCAGTATAGGGTCATGGGGTAGTTTATACAATCAATCATCCAAAAAATGGGAATAAGGATTTTGAAATGGTATATTAAATGAAGTCTCTCATACATTATGTTTAGCATATTTTGAAAGCAATTGTTTTACACAGGTACTTTTTATTAAATAATTTTTAAAATGGAAATTATAACAAATATCTTCAAACTTCTACAGCTTCGTACAGTTTGTTCTTATGAATGATACCTCCTTGTAAAAAATGTGTCTTTATGACATATAGGATAAAGTATAATGCAATTTTTTTTGTCAGCGTTGCTGTCATTATCAAGTGCAGTGCCTTTTATGCATTTGTATAGATTACAGTTTCATACTGGGCCCAGTTTTTGCTACCCATTTATCTGCAAGGCTGAATAGGACTTAGAGTCCAGCACAAAAAGACTTTTAGGTAGACGCAAGTATAACAATAGCTATTCCAATTCTACAGGTACAGATACTTCTCCAGGAGCCAGTGGGAGGTCTTGTACATCGTAAAAGACCACACTTCCTCACCAGCTCAATGTCAATGGGTCCTCACTGTTCAAGCCTCAAACAAATAGCTGACATGATTCTAATCACACTATAGCTCAGTCTAATGATCAATATCCAGACAGTTACAATTAGGACACTTAGGTCAAAGAGAGGCCACTAAAAATTCTTTTCAAAGTTAAGTGTCACGTTTACATTCTTTCCGTCTATCATTTATGTTTTCCTCTACAACATACAAACAAAGGTCAAACTGAATTTTAATTATATTATTATGTTATAAAGTTCTTTATTAATTCGGGACTGTATATCCATGGCCAAAATTTATTATAACACCTGTTCACGGGTACATTTCCTAAAAGCTCCTGTTAGCAACTAACGTAGTTGGACTCATTCAGTTGCATGGATTTAACTAAGTAAGTTGCTAATGTAGTTAGAAACTATGCTTTTGGGAAACGCACCCCAGGTCCTTTGCATCAGATTTCTGGCCTTGTCCAGGAATTGGTCGAAATGTGATCTCTTCAGCTTGATGATAAAATTAGTGTAGTCTGAGAATATTACACATTTCACTACGAAATGCATCTCTGGACTGTGATAGAGACAGGTTTCAAGATGTGCAAATCACAAATAAAGGGAAAGGGAAAAGCTGGTTAGGAAATTCAGTCAAATTTAATGACAAAGGTTAAGTAAGGAATTTGTAACTGAACAAAACTTCAGGAAATACACTAAACATGAATCTCCAAAGGAGAAATTTTCATTTATGCCCTAGGCAAAGAAATGCATAGAAAAGCTAACCACTCTGAAAGATATGTTACTGGTCCTTACTAATCATTTCAGACCTTTAACCTGTATTTTAACCAAGAAGAACATACTGTGATTGCACTATTGCAACGAATATACTACATAATTTTAATACATAAACTGTAAATAAACTCTGACATTGAAACTGTTGTGTTCAAGCACACATTTTTCATCATCTTGGTCATTAGATGGTGATGGATGTAGACCTATAAACTGTCTAAACTGAACCTTTTAACAAACCATATGCAGTGCTATCATTTATAATAGATCTCGCTGATGGTGTCATTTGGTTGGTATCATTTGTCATTTTCCACATGACATAATCAATAACATGGCTTTGAAATAAACAATATGAATGTCAGTATATTATATGATTTCCTATTGCTTGAGAAAAGAAAGTAGAGATTGGAAACCGCTATCTCTCTTTTTGTCAATGTAATTCTTAATACTACCCATATTAATGAAAAAGTTTGGACTGCTTCTTTGTTTACATTTTACACTAAAAACAAACAAGCAAACAAATAGGTAAATAATTTAACTAATATATTTCTCATTAGATGACTACCATCCTTTCAGTCAGTGATATATATCAGTACCAGAACTTTTTATCTTTATAACATACAAAAATGCATGTATATCAATATCTATTGACTTGATTGCTGCCTATAAAAATTTATAAAAAATTTGTCTTTTGGAGTGTGATTAAATGTGCGTGTGTGCAATGCTGCAATGGACTGTTTCATCTTGGGTGTTTACTTGCCTTGGAACCTAAACTGTATTGGGTACGTTCTAGCACCTTCACTGGATGGATGGATGGATGAAAGGATGGATGGATGGATTCTTAACTGGCTGAACAAGGAGTATTCAGTCATAGTCCTTCGCAAGTGCTATTTTGTAAATAAGAATTCAGATGAACAAGTACACTTAATAAAATAAAAATACTAAATATTAGCTGTTAGAACACGGATGGGGGGGGGCACTGGAAAGGATTACTGTAATATAATGAAATATTTCACTACTGTGTGTAGTCACTAATAATTTGCCAGTTGTTTGTTGCACTTCTTGGGGCTAAAGCTAGCAGTTGTGCAAGACAGAATCAGAATACAGGGATGAGCGTGCACATTTCTAACAAAAAGCCTACGCAATGTCCAAGGTTGAACGGAGTATTTGAAATAATCATTCTTTCTAGAATACACGAAATTCCATGGAGATCAAATCATGCAGTTTTATTTCCAATGCAAACTGACAGTGTAATGACAATTCGTTACATTTCAGCTTTTTAACATTTGCGCTAATGGAATTTATAGAGCAAGCACAAGAGGGCGCTGCATTACTTGATTATTTTCTTTATTAATTTAAAAGGCTCAAACCATAAAATGAAAAGCATAACGTGTACTAGGTATTGTAGACTCTTATTTGTCAATAAATAGGGCTAAACGTCTGTTTTATTAAGCTTTCACATAATTAGCTAAAAGTAAATCTCACGAATGGAACTAAAAACACTGCCGAGGGCAAAACCTTATAAACTAAAATTGTATACAAGTTAAAAGAAAAACAAACAGACTTGGGTTTAATTAGAAGATGTCTTTAGACAAGCGGCCTACTTCCTTTGCAATTATGTAATCAGGATAGTTGACAGTACAGAAACCGGAAAGCTTATGCCTCGTGGCTGATTAGTAAAATGAAGACTGAACCAATATATCTGGTTTAGGGCAACTGTCACATTTTCATTTTTGGTGGAACCCTTATGAAAATTTAAATTGAGATGTGTTAACAAAAGTAGACGGGAAGGAATGCTTGATATTACAATAGAATGTGTATCACTATTGTCGTTATCTCTGTTGGTGCTGCTGTCGTCTTGTGGGTGAACACCCACCTTAAGTGTGTTTTCTTTGCAAATTCTTCGTTTTGAAAAACATCACTATATATCTGCTGAATACAGTATTTGATTGGAAAAAAAATCTAGGACACAGCAGGTCCGCATATTATTATTTTGGTATTATGTATTTTATTTTTATTTTATTTAACATAACAATAACATGCATATAAACCAGATTACATCCCATGATGACTATAGATGTAAAATACCGATGTCGAGTCTATTTTAAAATAACCATTAATATTAGACTAATCACCTGCAATGAGTACTGTACATCTCCACTTAGGAATTACACTAAAACAGAACTAGTGTCTCCCACTTACTTATTTGATTTAATAGTTACGCGCACACATCCCTGTAGCCTGCATACCATGCAATGCTTTACACCGCTCATAGCTGCAGGCCCATGACGCGATTATCTGTTTCGGTTCTTAACGGTATTTCTCCATGCAAAAAATATGTCAAGCGCTTTCTTTTTACATCTGCTTAATTACTAAGAAAAGATTAATATCATTTGCCAAAATTCTATTCTTCTTTTAATCTCTCCCAATATTTCACGAGACATACAAATTAATGTGTTGATAATGCATCGCCCACATATCACATCTATATTAAAATGAGCAGTCGTGTGCATAATATATGCATACAGACGTATACAATACATAATTCTTATTGGAAACTTTTAAGACATAACTACTATAAATGAAAATAATTTCCTTTAAATAGTACTGAATATTTAAACAAGGCTACACGTGTTTACCTCAGTGCATTTAATTCTTAATATTTAAATCGTCTGACGCAAAAGTGACTGTTGCTTCTAGGTCAACGTAAGCTACTTGCGTTGTCATGTAATGTTTTTCGTTAAAAGGGTTAAAAAGTCTTTCTTAACCTACAGGGGACGCCAGTTTCACGACGTTTAGGCTACATCCGAACGGCGCTTTTAATAGAAGATATGATATAAAAAATGATTTTTATAAATCATACATAGGCCTAAACACATTTCAATGGTGTATAAGAGATTATCAATTCTACTGTTTTACTGTGCAAAATATAAATTGCAAAGGGGATAAAAAATCTGAAATCTGAATCCGACATTTGAATTGCGTTTAATGCTACGAAATAAGAAATTGCATTCACATATAGAATACGAATAGGTCAAATTTAAGTGTATAATATTACATTTATACTTTATTTCCTGTTTGATAAATGGCCCTTCACATGCGTGTTGGGTGGCTCCTTGAGGCATTCCGTTGCGGGGCCCCTGGCTCATTAGCTACAATTATTTAAAAAAATATTTCCGCCTATATGACTCGGGCGCGATGCAGAAGGACATGTATATCATATTTAGCTGAACGCCACACATTAGTAACGGTCTGAGTATAAAGCTAGCAGAGAAGTGAACCATTTTCGCTTATTCCCCGTACTATTAGTTAGAAAACATAAACACGATTATTGTCTTACCTTGTTATAAAACAGCTATAACCCAAATGAAGTAAATGTATAACTATAAGAATGCACACTATAGTTCACATAATGTGCAGTCAAACATAAGCAAACCAACATTTTTTATTTAATTACAAATTTACACATGGGGTAGGGGCTAAACTTTGACATTACATTACGATCCATGATCAACATTCTTCCTGTATTTTTTCGTAGGATCCCTATGACAAATAAATAACAAATAAATGTTTTTTATCACCTTTTTTCTTCCATTTTTCACAATTCGGCCCAGTGCGAAGACCAGCATTATAACGCTTCCCGAAACCTACAACAGCACATTAAAAAAACAACATAGTTACACCTGGGCCTGCTTCTGATTCCATTTGCTCCAGGTCACTTTCTGAATGCTATAACAGACTCAGGTCCGCGATTAAAATAATAATAAACATCGTGTTCAATGATAATGAGTATAACACTACTGAAATAATTAATTCATTGTATATCTAAGTATACAGACTGAAATACGCAACAGCTCAGGAGAAAAACAACAGCTAGTAATAAGTAAACATCGTATCGGTTCCAAAACGTTTACGTTTCTTTCTTTTAAAAATATATGAACGTTTGTTTGTTACTTACAGACCCCTTTATTTTAAGGATAATCTCACCAATAGGCCTATTTATTTATTTGTTTGTTTGTTTGTTTGTTTGTTTTTGGAAGTACATCTCATTTAACTAGGCCTATATTTATAATTAGGTATACACAGTCACGATGTTATACTTTTATTAAAAAATAAACACATAAATAAAAAACACTATAAACATTACGGGTTTACGCTAATGACCAGATTCCAGCGATGCGTCTACAATCTTTCTACTATCCATCATCCAAAGCCAATGTTCCTTGGAAAAAGTAGCTCAGTGTCTATTTGCTGTCTAATTGGACTATATAAGGCCAATAATACTAGAATGTATTAGCTAACAGTCAAAGCATGAAGTCTGAAAGTGGACTTCTCGTGAAAGCTCGCTCTCTCACGCACACTCTCGCTCTCCCTCTCTCTCTCTCTCTCTCTCTCTCTTGCTCCCTCGCTCTTTTTGCCCATCCCTTCCTTAATCCCATTTGCCATTGTACGTGCCCAATCGCCGTATACTCTCCGCATTTAACTTGGATGACATTTTTATTTCATCATTAGCATCTGGCGCCAGACTGACGCAGTGAGCACTGTTACATTTACACCGAAGATCTTCACATGACCCGGACGGAAGATTGATATTACTTTTTGGGTTTTATCTGAATTTTCTTGTCACCTTTATCTTCGGCAACGTGCTTGGCGCCTACCGATTCGAGCAACAGCAAGTGACAAGCATAAGATACTCTTGTTTTAAGTCGCTCTGCTCTCGTTTAATTTCGTACTTCTGCGTTGTACTTGTGGTCTGAGACATTCGGACCACGAAACGTAGTGGCAATGCCCGAGACAGCGCAAGATAGCTGTACTGGGGCTAAAGAGTCTCCGTTTTTCATTAAGAACCTTCTGAACTGTGATAGCAAACCCTCCAAACCCAAGCCTTTCTTTACCTCGCCGAAAGCCTTGGAGGCCGGCATTTCAGTCTCTCAGGTCGGGGACTTAAGTTTTCCTCGTTTTGAGTTGCCTACCCAAAGATTTGCTTTACCAGCACACTACTTGGAGCGAGCCTCAGCATGGTGGTACCCCTATACTCTCAACTCATCAAGCCATCTACACCGGGCAGACGGTAGGGTTCAGTCATCCTAGTCATCCCATACGTTACGCTGAGTAATGCATATATAGAAATAAGCTGTCAGCGCTGCGATTTTTAATCTTACAATGCATGGAGCATCTCGACACTGACACGTTGATAACAATTCCGGTTTGTAACCTAAACATTTCTCGCTTCTGTGAAAAGTGGGCTTCACTATGTGTGGATAAAAAATGTAATGTTTATTTCTGTTAACAAGTAGAGCTCCCAAATTTCGAGAATGTCAGTTAGGCTATTTTATAATTTTGTCTGTACTGTAGATCAAGAAGTGAATGGCATGCTTCATACATAAAACAAACATGCTTAACCTTGGTCATATTAAGTGTCTTCACCAAAGATCATCAATTTTTTTAAAAATCTGGTCGCATTGATTGTCAGCTATTATTTTAAAATCACGCAGTTCTCATTTTATGATTGCCTTAGTCAGTACTACGGCGGTGGCCGGTCTATTCTGGGTTTTACAAATGTTTATAAAAATGCGCATGCTTTGCCCCAAAAATGTGTCATCACGTTAGTTGTAACAGAGATTTTCCATCTCAATTTTAGTTGCCGAAAAGGCAAACGTAAGAGACTCCTCTCCAGCCTCGGGCACTGATCGAGATTCGCCAGATCTGATGCTCAAATCCGACCCCGACGCCAAAGAAGACGAAGACAACAGAAGTGCCGATGAAATCGTGTTGGAAGAGAGTGATACTGAAGAAGGAAAGAAAGAGAGCGGGGCGGATGACTGGAAAAAAACAGAGGACAGCCCGGATAAAAAACCGTGCCGGAAAAAGAAAACGCGCACTGTCTTCTCTAGAAGTCAGGTGTTTCAGCTGGAGTCTACCTTTGACATGAAACGCTATCTGAGTAGCTCGGAGAGGGCAGGGCTCGCGGCATCCCTGCATCTTACAGAGACTCAGGTCAAGATCTGGTTCCAGAACAGAAGAAATAAGTGGAAGCGGCAGCTGGCGGCCGAGCTGGAGGCGGCAAATTTGAGCCATGCAGCCGCGCAGAGGATAGTGCGAGTGCCTATTTTGTACCACGAGAACTCGGCCTCTGAAACGGGCAATTCGTCGGGCAACGTGCCAGTTAGCCAACCTCTCCTCACGTTCCCCCACCCTGTCTATTACCCGCATCCTATAGTTACCTCTGTACCACTGCTGAGACCTGTTTAACGTGCTTTGTAAGCGTGTGTGTTTGTGTGTGTGGGTGTATATATTCGCATTGAAATGGACATGGAAGCGTAACATAAGCAAGACTACTATTATTATAGTTATTATTTTTGTACAAAAGTAAAATTAACTAATGAATAAGAAGTTCTTACGAGTGGAAGCCACGATTTTGGTATTTTGGTTTTCTGTCATTTTTTGAAGATGAATTGTAAACACGTGCCAGAAATAATAATTATCCTCCTCCTTTTAATAATGCTATCCTAATATTATTAATAATAATAATAATAATAATTTAATGGGGGAATGCAATCTAGGTTTGCAGAAAAAAACCTCATTAAATTCTAACGGAATTGAAATCAACAGTCGACATCAATTTTGATTTTTTCATTGAAAAGTATCTTTGTCCTGAATTTCTAAATATATCTTACAATTTAATTAAATTGTTAAATTGGTTGCAGAAATTATTTCCTCCATAGATCTGGTTATTTTTATTGTTCATATTTACGTTTAATGGGGACAATTTGTGTTAAAGTAATCTAAAGCTATGTACAAAATGCTTCTGTTCTAGAAATCGTTATGAAATTGACTTGTTTTGTAAGTTATATGGTTATTTTTCTATTTGTGCAATATTGTCAGCTATCGCATTGTACAGTCAATGGTGCATCATTGTATTATTATTACTACTATTATTATTATTATTTGGCCGAATAGATTCAGTGAGTAAGGAAAATATTTTCAGCACTTACGTTGTGTCACTTTCAGCTTACATCCTTCGCATATTGAAGCGCTTTAACGGTGGGACAATCAAGCTTTTTTATTGTATAAACTTACTGAATGGGTTAGATGTACTCAATCTGTTTTACTAATTGGATTTTACTTGAACACAATCATCAATTGATCATTTTAATTGATGGAATGTTGTACAAACGTAGTTGTACATAATATTATCTAAATGAGTTTGCGAAATGAGTTTGTTACTTTGTAAAAATACGAACACCTTTTGATATTGTATCGTTACCTTGATCTATGTTGTGAAATAAACATTCCTTACTCAAAAGCGTCCCTTACTACATAACGTTATTTGGTGTCTCAGTGCATGCAAAGCAAATCATTTTTATTCCTTTAACTGTGGATGGATCTCTCTTTTATTTGTTTGTTTATTTACTGTTAACTGCTGTTACTTTATGCATAGCAGGAAAGACCATGCATGGAAGGTTTTGGGTTTAATTTGGACTATAGTTCGATAATTATGTATTTAGAAACTGAACATATGCCCAAATTATATCTTATTTGGCTGGGATTTCCGACTTTTACTGTAACCTTGAGGAAACTTCCCTTTTATTAAATAACTCCTCAGTAAACTAAACTGGCAGTAACTTGAAGTTAAAAGAAATGTATACAAATAAAAGTAGTACAATGAAGGCCATCTTAAAATGAAATATAGGGTTTTTTTTAGTTGAAAAGAGACACGAGTTCGCCACGCGGATTCCAATCCCCTGATTTTGTCTCTGTTAAAATTTAAATCGTTAAAGAACAACTGTGTATCACCTTCTTTTTGAGTTACGTATATGCATAGATATTACAATTAATTAATACTACACTGGGGGATTTAGTAATGTGTGTTCCCACTTGTTGGTTGAAGTCGATTATATATTTTAAATTTATTTGTATTCAAGCGCCTTCTGTATTCAAGCGAGACTCATTTCGACGAACAAGCAGCTAAAATAACTAAAGGATTTTTCAATGGTTAATATTAATATGTTTAATATTTACAGTTACATATGTAATACATAACAGTCTAAATATGATGTTGGCCTAATTTAACAATGAGTATCTTGTTGGCTGTTTCATTAACACTATGTTAAATAAAAAAGAATTAATTCAAATTAATTTTAAGCATATTTGTTTCTGTCACCCACATAACAAGCTGTAAACATTGACATAACAGTGAAAGATTTCGGCCTATTAATTGGTTTAGGATCAACAATGTCAGCAGGTAAACTCCTTTTAAAAAGTAAATCGTCAGTGGCATGAACAATCAACGTAAACTCCCGGGTTTTTATTTTATGCAGTGCTATTTGGTCATCACGGCAATTTAGCGAGTTCTTAAGCTAATGGGGGAACAGGTGCACATAGCACGGTCACCCGTTTACCCTTTAGCGCATTATTTTTCATAAAAATAACTAAACCAAACAAATGGAATAATTATTGTGATCTTTCGGCATTTTAATAGCGGCAGCGTTTTGAGTGTAGGCCTATGTATTAGGATGAGGGATCAGGAAGGGTAATATTATTATCACTTATTATTATTACTTTCTTAGACTGATGTACACACAATATTTAAATATAATTTCAACAAAATAAGTATGACTAACGCTTGGATAGTGTGCCACATATCAACAACGCTGACGAAACACGGCCTAACTAATGATCAATCCTAGCTGAATGCTACATGCAATTTGAGTTAGAGTAACGCTCTTAATTCTATTTCTAATCGTTAGGTAAATTACCCGACATCTCGAAGCTTACACATTTAATCAGTTTATCTGATGTTTTTAATTTAAAGCGGCTTACAATCCACGCTCACTCCCTGAGATTGGAACTCGCGATCTCCGACTTGGGAGCGCAATGTCTAACCAGACGAGCGCCACGAAAGCAAAATATTTATGTTTGTACAGACTATTCAAACGAACTTATTTAATATATTTAACACATTTTTGATGGATGATTTAACGGAGAATCCATATTTCAATTAGCCTAATTATCCAAATAATTCTCCAAAACAAACATTTTAGTATATAATCATAATTTTGTTATATACTTACCCTTTTATCATTAGTTTTCCTATATATGTAATAAATAGTCATCGAACAGTTATTGTCAGTATGTACCTTACCCTATTTACTCTTTTTATATACTATATCACAAACAACAATTGAAATAGACTAATTGCAGCTTAGAGAAAAGCTCAAACTTCGGAACGCGGAACGTCAAAGAAGGTATATATATATACACATCGTTTTCTTTGGTGTTCTTTGATGTTTCTTTGGATATATATATATATACACACACACTCAATATATTCAGTATTATTATTATTATTATTGATAGTACCAGTACATGTAGTGCCAGTCACAGTAGTAGTAGTAGTGCTGTAGCCCCTGAAAATTTTGGGACGTAATTGGATTGGTCTGGGTTGATATGCTTCCACGAGGCCCAAGATCTCTACGGCACCCCTGGTGGTGGTGATGGTAGTGGTAGTAGTAGTAGTAGCATTTGTAGTAGTAAAAGAAGAAAAATTAATTAATCAATTAATTAATTATACTTATCAGTGTTACTGATTCAGCAAGTGGGATATTTAATGTACTATACTACTTACACATATTGTGAAATAATAATGACTATTCAGTGTTTATAATAATTTTTTTACTGTAAAAATCAACAATAAACAAATGCGGTAAAAGTGAAATCAGTTGACGTTGCATGCAAAGGCAGATGTCGGCTGAGAGATTCAATAAGCAACTGCTTTGACATGCTATATAGATGCTACCGACACTAGACAGATACACACATAAATAAAGAGAGGGGGAAAGAGAAAGCGTGTGTGTGTATGTCTGTGTGAGAGAGAGCGAGAGAGAGAGAGAGACGCAGTGCAGTGTGCTGTACTGCCGAAGAACATGGACATTCCAATTTTGCCACAATCACTTACGTATTGACTTATCTAGGATGCAAACTCAACATGAGCCCATTAAAGAGCATTAATAGTTCGGTATAGCATCATTCCACAAATAGTATTGATCGAAAAACGTCTGTAAAATATTGTTTTGAATGAAGGCCATTGTTCCTGAGAAGTTTTGGTAGCATCGATGACCTTGATTTGCTCGCAAAAACTGAACAATGCGCCACTCGATAATTCCCAGCTACATAACAACTTTATGTAAAACGCACCGAGGAGACGAGTAAGGAGAACGAGACATCAGACGTGACCAGTGGCTGCTTTGCGTATTACATTAAAATGGAAAGTTGAGTGCCTGATTTTAACAGATCCCATTATAAATTATAGTGCCAGTTATTTGTGGTTCAAGTGGGCAAGAGCTTAAGTAATTTCTTTTTAACTCTTTGATTTCCATTCGCTGTCACAGATGGCGAACACAGACGCGGACAAACACGGCTCTACTATGTCACACGTTATTGGATTTTCTCTAGTGATAATGACCATTTTAATAACAAAGAGGGTGCATTTTTAATGGAGCATGGTGTGACGTTTGTAGTCTTGTTTATTAATGTATGTTGAACTATGACGTCTGTATAGGCTATATTAAATAGAATAATGATTTTGTACACCACTGAATTATATTTCGAAGAGATTACTGGTCAAACATCTTGGGAAATCCGTTTGAATATTGTGCAGACAATTGTTACTACTAATTAGATGACGTACACTAATACTCCTCAAGAATCAAACTCGATCAAAAGGCAGTATTTTCCGAGGCGTTAATACATAATTATATAATTCTGAACATATTCAAGATACTTAAGAATGGGCGATGCTTAGCGAACGCTTTTCGTTTCTGTTGCCACGTCGATATCTTTCTTAAGAACAGCAATAAGATATTTGTGTACATCCGGGTATTTTGATTCACTGTATTCAATGGCCGAAGTCTTACAATACGTTCTTTAGATACAGGGCGCTTGCACATAACCTGCTGTGTATGGGATTTTTTTCGGTGTTTTTGGAAATTGAAATCATCTTTGAACAGAACCTTTAGCCTTTTGCGATAGTGATTGAATACGAGCATCAGATTTTCATCAAAGTTCTATTAAGTGAAACATAGGTTGCAGGGCACGCTCTGATTGAAACAGTTTAAATTTTAATTGTGTTTTTAATTTGACATATAGTTGCAGAGAAGAATGACACCGAAACGCCATGGGGCGGTCGATTTTCATAATTTCTCCCTGAGGAATTGATGAGTCTATCAGAGCAGTAGATTGGAAACCCATTAAAGCTCAATGGTTAGGTTGTTAATTGGAACTTGATGGATAGGGGCCTTTGGATAGACTATACTGATCCAATCTTCTTGACTTTCTGTTTTCCAATAAATTACCCAATTCATTTCATGCCACAGATTACATAAATTGTAGCCCTCCGGGGTGCTCTCTTGTTCCGAGGATGCCGTTTCCTGCTGCTTCCCTTCCTTTCCCGCCTATGTGCCATTTCAACCAAATATTTTTACGGGGTTCCCAGGTAACTGTCTTGCTTTACGTCGTAGGTGCCAATTAATGATATAACGTTCAGTGAATATAGGCCCAAGTTTGATTCCAAGACTGAAAGCCTTTTTCATAATTTTATCTGTCGTCTAATAAGAAACGTTGAAATTAATGTCGTGTCATTGATGAACACGAATCGGTATGCTGTTTGAGTCATAAATGGATATGTGTGCAAAAACAGGTCAGTCCTGATCTGGCTTTCATGAGATACAGTCGCGTGTAAGGTGCAATTTTGAAATGTGTTTTCCACTCATGCATAATTAAATACTATGGTATTAGCTCAAAGTTTTATGCAGTACCTGTGGCGCTTTGGGTATCATAAATTTCTCCAAAACACTCTCTTGTAACTCATTGTTCTTAATAAATTACTGGGTTTGAAAATATAATAATTTAATTGTTTAACTCAGGTCAGAGCGTTTTTTTTATACAAAAGGTATACCGAGATGTTTTAACATGCTCAAAATACAAAATCGTAAGTGATCAAAACACTTATAGCCTTGAGTCTTGACAGTTTTCGTGTTTCATGTTGTTTATTGACACGTTTAAATATGATCTCATGAGAGGTTACGGTTATTTTATTTTAAGCGCACCTGAATGTTATGAGTTAAAGTGCCGACACTGTGCTGACTATTTATTACATGCGCTAGGGTCTACGGAAATGAGTCAAAGTGATAATATATTACAAATGCCCATCCCTACGCTGCATCTGCCCCCAGACATAAAATGGGGTGGGAACAGACCCGCCCCTTACCAATCAATTAGTCAATCAATTAGTAGGGCTGCCACCATGTGTCTGTGGAGAAAAGACATTACTCTTGTAATCATAAAATTAATTCTTAATTGGAGGTAATAGACGTGCTTCATGAACGTGACTTTTTTCGGGATGCTGATGGTCGACACTGGCTTTTTTGACTATTTTCTTAGCGCCAGAAAACTTTTCATAATGATGGGGCTATGGATTCCAAGACAGCGAAAGGATTAAATTAAAAGTCGGCACATAAATAAAAAAGCAAAATGTTAATGTTAACAACTTGATCTCCGCCAGAAAGTATATGGTACTATTACGGACAGATCGAGAATTTAATATGTTAAGCTAAATTAATATTAATTAATATTTTCCTGTAGAAAATAATGTTTTATAATGCGACACATATCCAACAAGCCATTAAAAAACATTTAGTAAGATTTATACGGCTTGAAAATAATTAGTTGGATTTTTAAATTTTGCAAATATGTTCTACCTGCACCCTGAGTGGAAATGTATGAAGAAATGTATGGTTTTTAAAATATTCTTTCGTTATGGGACATACTTGAACCGACTTAGACAGTGTACTACAAAAGCAGAGATGTATTAAATAATACATATGCCCATATGCTCCACAAGAGCATATTGAGGAAAAGAAATACATTAAATTACATTAATATTAAGCTCCTATACGTATTGTACAAAGTGATATATTTTACTATACTGCCGAATCAGTGTTTTAAAATATAATTCCAGACCCGAAAGTTGCATCATTGACCTGCATATTGTTACACGTACAGTATTGTTTTGCCCATTGAGATTTACCCTGTATAGTTGCCTAAACATATTCCTGGATATTTTTCCGCCTGTGGCTTTCTATCCCGTGTCTTTTCAAGTTTGAAATTTCCGGGGTTTACGTTACGCCTGTGATTGGCTCAGGGGGATCTTACCTACATGCAAATGAAGCGACGCCACAATGCTGCCTTTAGTCGAGAGAGCGTGGAAGCAGGCAGAAATACATTCGCGCACCGCGGGCTCCGAGAAAAAACAACTACAAAACTTTCAACAAACGTAATGAAAGGGGCATTCCATAACATTTTTTCCCACTGGCGTCTCTCCAGAACATTTTAGTACTTATGGTTCGGCCATTTTATATACTTCTACTTTAGATACAAACCGGGGGAAAAACCATATGCAAATAAAACTTTCTTCGGTTTCGGTGTTATGAATCCAGAATGAACACAGCAGAAGACAACGGTAGCAAGTGCTCGCCGGCCCCGATCTCCAGCTTTACTATTCAGTCGATCCTAGGCACCAGATCTGACGGTACGCGATCAGGTGCGAAGGAGAACTTCAATGGAGGTCTGCAGCGGAAGCGCACGCTGTCCGTGTCCTCCGAGGGAGAATGCAGCGCGGGGGAAGACTCCACGGAATGCTTTTGCTCTGGGTCCGGCAACAGTAACTCTTGCAACCAGCACAAACCGCTTAACTTTTCTTGTCTAAGTAAGTATAAGATGCAATTGACGTAATAATTATATGTTGCTGTTCTATTAGTGTTTTTGGAAAAATTGCGGTTATAGTTAAAGTGCTCTGTATCTTGTTGTTGAGTCGTCAGAGAACACATGAAACGTCAATTAAATTAATTTCCTCTTATTGCAAATTCAGTTGAGTCCGTTAATTGATTAAACAGGCTTTCAGAATAAATGTGTTACATTTTCTCAATTGACCGCACACCGTAACCTTATTATAATTAGTATCACGCGCCTGTTAGTCCTATTATATATTGTTTTTTCCGCTGGGTACTTTTAACCTTTCAACAGTCTATCACACACTCAAAGCTGAAATTTAATTACCTCTTGTACAAAGTATCCAATAAAGCGCTAGAATTTAATATTGCATTTACTGAGGCCAGCGGATAAATAAATCAGTGTTCCGACGTTTGAAAACATGCGCATTTGACAATTCACTTAGCTTACATAAAATTAATATTCTGTTACACATGTTGCACGTATTACATTACAAAACGTATAACAAAACGAACAACAGACTATATTACTACATAGAAATTAATGTAAAACACCATGACGATGATGATAATAATAATAATAGCCTAATATTACATTGCATCATTAAACGTTCTAGGCTAATGTTATATTGTGTGTCGTCGAATGTGTCAGTATTTCACTATTAGTCCTTCAGAACCGTTCTATCGCACCTTAATCATTAATAATTCGCGGATTACTTATGTTTTTTTTAGATGCCAGGAAAGGAATTACTCTGGCCGAAGATGGGAAAGATCGGCGGCCGCCTCCTCAGGATTACAAAGAGGGAGAGGAGCAAGAGGAAGCCTGTCGCCGAATGTCCCCGCTTTCCGAGGAGAGGCAACGAGACGGAGCGGACAAACAGAGTAATTTGGCGAAAAAGAAAACGCGCACGGTATTCTCCCGGAGCCAAGTGTACCAGCTCGAGTCGACATTTGACATGAAGCGGTATCTGAGCAGCTCCGAACGAGCCTGCCTGGCATCCAGTCTCCAACTGACTGAAACTCAGGTGAAAACGTGGTTTCAAAACAGGAGAAACAAATGGAAACGACAGCTCTCGGCCGAACTGGAAGCGGCGAACATGGCACACGCCTCGGCACAGACTCTAGTTGGGATGCCCCTTGTGTTTAGAGACAATTCGTTGCTGCGGGTGCCCGTTCCAAGATCTATCGCCTTTCCAACGCCGCTGTACTACCCAGGCAGCAACTTACCGGCGTTACCGCTATACAATCTTTATAACAAGATTGAATATTGACTTCATGGCGATGTCAACATAAAACTACTAAGTTTTAAAAAGTGCATACATAAGTTTATGTTTGGCATAATCTATGTATATTTATATTACATTACAACACGATAAGGGAAGTATTGTATATCTCTGAATATATATTAAATACACAATGTGTATATATAATTTTGTACTTTTTAATTTGGTGTTATTCTTCATTTTTGCTGAATTTTACGCGTTATAGGCCTATACGGAATTACGAAATTACCTAACGGGCCTAATTTAATATTTACTGAAACCAGCATCGAAAATTAGGCGTCATAACAAGAAAGAACGTCAATTCGGAGACCGTTCTTCGTAACCTATGTAAAGACAAAATAACAATACTAATAAAAATAAAAACAGGCCAGGCCTTTACGTTTCCCACAGCTAGACATTCCAAACTCTCAATCTTTAACTCAATAAAGTCCTTTCACTCCAGCAGTGCTTTTTTCTTGTCGTTTCAGATTGGAGGAACGGGCCTACATACCAGCGAAATACCTTGAATTTATATTTGAATTTACTCGCCTACTTTAACACAGATAGGCCTACACTTTAGACATAAGGTGGAATCTTTCCCCTATACGTGAGCATAGTGGTGACTGATTAAGGTTTGAAAATCATACTTTAAATATCAAGCATCATTATACCATGTCAAAAATAATAATACAGAAATAGTCGGGGCCAGCTTGTTAGGTTTTGCATAACACGCGCACACACATCATTCGATCGATCAATCAATCAATCAGCCTATCTATCTATACATGTATTTCTACTACTCTGGACAACTCGTACTAACAGCAACTAGGAGAAGATGGCGAACGTGCACCTCGCATGGCTATTCTGACTTTTCTCAAATTATTGATGCCATTACGCAACAACATATAACAGCACATAACGAATACGATACCTTGCATTATTAATGTTCGTGTTTTTATCAGCAATCGTTGCTTTAAAAGAAACATCAGCGATAGCCCGGAAATATGCAGACACATTAAACTACACTGTAACCTAAAAGAGAACCTTGAAATAAACGCAACTAACAAAATACTGAGCTTCTTTTTATATTATGCAATTAATGTCATGGCTAAAATTAGGTTTGTGTTATTTTCAGTAGGCCTATTTAAAAAGTAGGTCTACAAATTAATGAATATTACAACTGCTTATCTTAGTCAGGGCTTCGTGATGGGGCTCAGGTACACGCAGGATGGGGTGTCAGTGCCCCGCATGGTACATACGCACACTGACACACTTCGGGCAGCTTAGAGATGCCAGGAAAGCCAAGCGAAGGGGGGGGGGGGCATACACACCCCACCCAGACACGCAGCGGCGGCTTCATTCGCACCCTCAACCCTGCAGGTACGAAGCAACAGGACTAGCCACAGCATCGCCCACGTGTATGGACGTGTACAGTGAAGGCGGAGGGGAGAAGGCGAGCGGGTAAAATGCGCACGACTGAGGAGTGCGCCTCTAGTGCGCCTCTAGCGTCACACGGCGGAAACGCTGACATCGGAAATGCTTCCGAGCGTCAAAGGAAGTTATGCAGTAAAAGCCCAAAACGACGGGTCGCAAGAGCGCCAGAGTTTGGCGAGAGCGGGAGGAATGACAATCATTACTGTTGAATAGGCGATCTTTAAAGAAAGAATTTATTATTATTATATTGTAGCGACCCTGTCGCTATGGTTGTAACTTCCTGGCCAGAGAACAACATGCTGAGCAGAACGCTTAATTATATTTGGTAAAATTACTTGGGTTAGACACTTATTTTATTGCATTGTTTATTTTATCTGTTTATCTTATGCTTTTAGTAATGCATCAGATGTAGGTCGTTTTTTGGGGGGGGCGGGCAGTAAACGCATGGTTGGTAGCGCGTGGTAGGTTTGCTCTGCGTAATGTCACTTCTAGGGCTTTTCCTTTGGCAAATGTTACCGAGTTGACACTATTGTCTGTATCGACAATACGGAAAATCATATAATATAATATTAGCTGCATGAATTCACGTTCTTTGAAGTTTTAACAGGCTGACTGGATGGATTTTATTCCTTCAAAATGTACTTGGAAGGCTAACGTACGTGTAACTCGCCCTCTCCAAGTTATTGCTGCTGTCTAGTCAACCTTGTCCCAGACTTTTACAAGAGTGAACGATGCCCAAAGAGTTAATAATTTGGACGATACTGTATTTGCCTCACATCTCCAGAACTGTTCATTTGATTCCTGGTCCCAGCTCTGTGAGCGCATAGATCTCTAGGTGGGCAACTTCACGTCAGCTTTTCCCTCTCGTGGCCCCCAAAACAGACCTGACCATATTTAGCTGTAGTGTCCTGATACCTGTATTGTATTCCTGGCCTATTATTTTACATTTACTAAAGACAAGTTTGGATTTTTTGTTTGTTATGTAGTGTTTTTGTTTGTTATGTAGTTTTGCAAAATGAGTATCCAGGTGATTTCATCAGTTCATGCTATGCTCAATGTCTTAGTTGGCCAATAACGAATAATACAATTGGGAATCACTTGTATTTTAATGCACAGTGCCTGGCAGATTTACAGCATACAGAGCAAAAATATGCACTAGTAACGGAGTGCAAGGGACATTTGATCTTAAATTCTAATCTTCAATGTTAGAACAGGATTTCTGTTATATTTTGCTGGCTACATCTCATTTTGAAGTTTACACAAGAATGAATAATGAAGAATGCGATCTGTATTGGTGATTTTTTTCTGTAAATTTGCATATTCAAAAGTGCTGGATAAATGTACAGTAATGGAGCAGAACACAACAACTGTAGAGGAACAATCTGCTCATTTCTGGGCTATAGAATACTGTCCAGTGTCATTGTCATGGTAACTGGAATCTCTCACAGGTCAGTTTGACTCTGGGACCCATGGACCTCATGCAGTACTCCCAGATTAACCCACTGAATAGGTTGGCTAACCTGTAAGAAAAACTTAGCTAAGCAAACTGAAGTCCACATAGATTAGGCCTAGATTTAAATTCATGTATATTGTTTTAAATATGCACACTTTTCAAGATGCATTTTATGTCATTTTAAATAGCAAAAATCCTCTGTGTTAAAATGAACAGTTTCTTTAAATCAAATATCAGCAGGCAGTTAACACTTGTTTTTTCTGTACTTTGTTAAGCTGGCTATCCTCTGTTCCAAGTTGGTGATTTTTTTTTATATTACTAGTGTAGAGAATACTGATAGTTAAATCTGTGTGCTTCTTTCCACTGGTAGTGTTTAAAACCCTGTTGTTTGATAGTCTAATTTATGCTGTACTTGATGTTTGTTTGTTTTAACATCGTAATTTAACTAATGATGCATAAGGAGACATGCCACAGACTTGCCACCTCTGTAAAATAACCTCTTTGTTATGCTAGAAGGTGCAGCCCTGCAAGCCGGTGGCTTGTTCCTACTGGGACATACAAGAAAATGTGTTTTTCACAGTGAGAATGGGAACACTTCATGAGCAGTTGCTCTGAATGGAAACCGTTCCCTAACTTAATTTCTTGACTGCCATTTGCCTGTCAACTAGGTGACTGTAAAATAGATTCTTACAAAAATAAAACCGCCACGGGAATCTTTGTCGTCGGTGAGTTATTCGCTCTTCCTTACCTGCCAAGGGATAAAGCACACCTTTTGTCTCTGTCTAAATGGCTACATCGCACACGGCTTCATAGCTTAAAAGGGTTTCAGCGCCACAGATTATTCTTGACCCAGTTTTAGCAACAGTGCTGTGCTCCCTGTAAATGGATTGTATTAGATAACAGCAGTGATTTATGGGCAACTTTGGCACCGTCAAGGTACAGGGATGAATTTGTGACACATAGGCGAGCGTAGAGCAGCTTCTGTGAATGAAGCTGTTTATTAGAGCCGCAGCGGTCATCACGCCATCAGTTTCGGCCATTATGTAATCAGTCTCGGTAATACTCCCCGCGATGGATGTTTGCACATCGGAGGCTTATGGGAATCTGCATGACCTGTCAGCTTTTGTGTCTGATTTAGAGCGCAAGATGACGGCACGTGGAATGCAGTCCCTGGCCAACAACCGGTGTTTATAAAGAGTAGTGTGTGTTATGTATTGCCTAAACGGCAGCTTTGAATTACAAATTTTAATAGTGGGGTGCCGTCAAGATGATTTGAAGTGGCCGTACTGGAAGAGACAGTGGCTGGCGTTGTGGTGAAGATTTGTTGAGATGCTGTGTTGTGCTTTAGTATTAATCAAATCCATGGGTAAGTGAAAAGCAAGTGTACTTTATGGCGAAAATAATAGGCGCCATAAACCTCATGTCATTGATGCTCGGGTTTTTGTCCCCGCCGTGTTGGGAACATCTCAAGTACGGGTGTTTGTGGGGAAGGAGTATTTGAAACTGATGGGGATAAATAATCATACTAATTTTTAAACTTCACACACTTTCTGTAACAGGAGATGGGATGATTGTTGAAATACTGGGTAGAGGGTATTGTGTGGCTCAGGGATCTTATGGACATGGGCGACTCACAACTAAGAATAAAATGCAGTTTCAAGTACCAAACTTGTTACATTCTAGCCTTTTTTGGTTAGCAGACAAGAAACTGATCAGACTGTATCTTGGCAACATTTACTGCATCTTATTCTATTATTTAGACCAGGGGTGCCCAACTCCAGTCCCGGAGGGCCAGAATCCAACACAGTTTGTAGATTTCGCTGCTCAAACATACCTAATAAACCTGGTAATTAACTGATGAAGATGTGTTTGAGCAGGCAAATCTGCAAACTGTTGGCTTCTGGCCCGGGACTGGAGTTGGGCACCCCTTGATTTAGACCTATCATTTAACCTATTTAACAGTATAGAACCTTTAACAAGATGTGGTTGGTGCTATGTATTTTTTTTCTCCTTGGATCCAACTTGGCTTCAGGGCTTTATCTTAAATTCAATCATACGTCTCGTTACTGGGTATCTGGACCCCTGAATGGAGGAACAGAAAAAAAAAATAAATGAATTTATAACATACTGACTGAGTGGATGTCTGTCACGTTATATGTATACACTGTGACAGACATGTCAAAAGGTAAAATGGTATATAGACTATTGCTGTGCTTTTGAAATTAGAAGATTTATTATTACAGTAAGGTATATGAAATGGGTGTTAGAAATCCTAGAAAGCTCTAGGATCATGAGACATATGTTCAGAAGAAGGGTGGCTGAAATTACTCAGTGAGAATATTGATTACATGTTCAATGGGGGCACTCTAATGATTTTGGGGCCCCTTTAACAAGAAATGCCTGTGTCAATTAGACCACTACCCTACTAGCATCACGTCCCAGGTCTTTAGCAGTGATGGCTTCATGCTGGTCTTTGCCTCCTTCTACATACAGGACAACATCCACCACCCAGGAGATGCTATCATCTTCCATCAGGTCACAGATGTTGTGACTAAGCCCAAATAACTGGGAGCTCATGCAATCTCATGTTCTGCATTATTTGCCAGTTGGTTGAAGTCTGACAGATTGGAAACATCTGTTCATATGTTGTCTATCCATCCGTCTATCTTCCATAAAGCCACTTTCAGTACAGGGTCGCAGTGAGACTGGAGCCTGTCCGAGGTAGCACAGGACGAAATGCAGGGGATGCCCCGAATGGGATGCCAGCTTAACACAGAGAATGGATACATTCTCTTTTGGCTTTTCATTGAATCACATTTATGTTTGCAAGCAGGTGTAGGTAATTAACAGTTGTCAAGAAATCCATCTAGACACAATGCAGCTTCATGCCAGATCACGTGCTTATGATTGTACAGACAATCTTAATGTCAGAGTTTTTAAAACAGACGTATGTTGTTCATGTACAATGCTGTAAATCCCGGAATTGAATTTCCTAGTTATTACGTTAAACCTATAATTGACAGGCATGAGCTCCTGACAGGCACTGAGAGCAAATGAAAACTGTTCAAGTAATTTAAATACTGTTCTCATTTCCAGTGCTGCTGTTATTTGAGAATTCCAGTTTTGCTCATTTACGCAGCAGTAAGGTTATGTGTGGATGATGCCTGAATTTGCGCTTTGCCAGCATAAAACTGTAAGCTGTGGACATAGCTCATATAATGATGGTATGCATTCCAAAGCCTTTTTGCACACAGCATTCTCATATATTATTAAATATGTCAAGAACTAAGATGTTGGTAAGATAGCCTGGTAGTATATGCAAGGTTCTGTTGGGTGCCTAGCTATCTGACCTAGAATTTAAGAGAGTCCATGAACCAGCTCTGGCAGGAACTGCGTTATCTTTGCATTTATTAATGATATAATCATTAACACTTCATTCAAGTGTTCATTGCATATTATTTATGAGTGATGGCTTGGTACAGAAATATGTTAATTAAGTTTGACTAGTCTCGACCTTTTTCTCCTGAAATCTGTTTAGTAACAGTATCTCTAGGCTGCATGCATTGTACTTTGAGTAGTTATTTTTATATTTAAAGAAACCTTTCATGTTTAGCACTATATATGTTTGTGTGTGCACTATTTTAACTTCTGTGTGCATCAGGATTTCCCCTGAGATAAAGTACTTAATCTTAATTGTACTTCCTCAGTGTATATATTAGCTTAAACCGATATCTTAATTTTAGTGATTTCTAAAGATTGGGTAGCTTCTTTGAGACTTTTTTGTTTTCCAGTTGTTTCCATCCATCCACCCATCCATCCATCCATCCATCCATCCATCCATCCATCTTCTAACCGCTTATCCTAGTCAGGATAATGGTAGTATATCTTAATTAGGTCTGCTTTAGAATGAATATTTTATGCATGAAACGACATGCCCAATCATGCTAGTAGTCTTCCTAAGCATGCCTTACAGTTTAATCTCGAAGCAAAAGAGCTGGCTTTGGTAGTCAGTATTCCTGTGATTTAATAGCTGCATAAACCATCTGATAAAACAAGCGAAGGATGTGGAAATAGTGTGCAGGTAACATAGTGACAAGATGCAGAGCTATGAATCAGCTTCAGACAATAGTTTTAAAGCAAACGCAATGCATTAAGACAGGCAACTCTCTGGACCCGTTTCTGCCTTTAAATGAATTTGAGGCAAACGTAACAAGGTTTTCGTGCAGCCTTGTCATTTGTTAACTATATACCCCTCTGTTTATTGAGTAATGGTTAAAAAGCTACATTGCGTCAGGAGAGATTTTTCATGATTCTGTTTTTTATCATCCGTAAATGGAGAACGGGAAGGGAAAGCCCCACGTTTTTCTTTTTTGTGAATAGAAATGTTCTGGTCTACTTCCATTGCCAGCTCGGCGTGTAAACAGAACTGGACAAGCATGGGTATATTTTTACGCATTTGGCACTGTGACAGCATGTGTTTTGTTAGTATGTATCAGAATAGTAAGTGTTGTGAAGATCAGACAGGTTTCTGTCTTGGCATCAGTTTATTTTTATAGCTAATATACTAAAGCATTGTTTGTTTAATTGTGTTTGTTAATTTTGTTTAAATGTTTGCTTAGATCTAATATATTGCAGTAGGATGCAAGTCAGAGTATTTGAAACAATGCAGTGATTATTAGAAATACAACTGGACAATATGGAGGGACACAGAGAAAATGTCTTGTAAGTTGCCAAAGGTCCCTAGAAAGGTGTGTAAATGGCAAAAACATGTCTTTAGTGATAGGCTAATATATTTTTTCACATTATGTCAAATTTGGGATCTTAAGCAAGTAAATTTCCAACACTACAGTATGTATATTGTATTTGGTATGACTTTTGCCTATAGCTTTGCATTAGTTTTGCAGTGTATACTGACCACCATTAAAAGTAGCTATGAATTTCATCGAAGAACAGTGAAATTCTAAGATACGATGTTTAATCTACACGTGAATACATTTTAGTGCTTTTCCATGATATATTCTATGCTTACATTCACCACAATACTAATGCACAGACTTAATGACTGCCATCGCTTTTGGAGGAGTAATTAATACACATTTTCCATTTGAGACTTGTGGCTATCTGTTCTCCTCCCGCCGTGAGAGGGGATGCGTCTGGGCTTCTATACACAAACGTCTAGGCACTTTGCGACAGTTGTTTTCGGTTGTTTGAAGTTCTTCCCTTTCTCCCCACTTCTGAGCACTTCACAATAAGACCCAGAGAAGATAAAGCTTGCAATTATTCTATTAAAGAGCTACAATTTTTGTAATGGGACTTGCAGCAGTCGGCAGAAGTGCAGGCAGCTTCTTCAATATCCTGGGCATTATTTTCTCGTTTAGTTAAATGATGTTTCTAATTCTCTGATAATTACTTGTAATGAGGCAGCCTCTCTCATTTTGATGCAGCTCCATCTTAATATAAAATGGCATCCTTTTTAGGGATAATTACCACTCATAAGCCAGGCAGAGAGAGGCCGAGGTTTTGTTGCGCGGTGAATGGCAAATTGCCTTGTTTCCTGCCATCCTGCCTTCCCACAAATTAGAAAATTAAGTTTTCGGCAAAGCATTAGAACTGTGACGTTTGCATTAAAATGATCTGGAAAGCTGCTGTTGAGAAAATATCACTCTTTTTAGCAGCACGGTCATTAACTGCATTCACATGGGAAAGCGGGTTGATTTATTTATTTGTTTTTTTTTTTTGCTTTTAAAGTAATGATCTTGACTCATGTTAACTGCAATGTTTGTAGGACAAAAATAAAAAAAAATGTCAAGCGCTTGCTTTGTGCCTTATTATATTCTGTAAAAATATAGATCTAATTTAGACATTATAAAGAATTGAAATATTACAAACGGTTGCTCTTGATTTATGTCTGAAAATGGCTTGCTGTATTTTGCTTAAATCATCATATTTTGTAGCAGTGTAAAGATAAATCTGAACACTGTTCATATTTGCAGGCCGGGCTCGATATTCTTTGAAATACCCAGCAAACAGTTAACCGCAGCGGTGGAGGGGTGGGTGCTCAGGGTCTCATTTTCAGTGCTGAAGTGTGGTAGACAATTTGGCTCTAGAAGGGCCTGTTACAAGACAATTAGAATGGGGGACGTTGTGCTCTCCTATGCTATGATGCACATTTACTCAAACCACAAAAAGTGGTTTATGTTTGCCCTGAGTGCTGCTGTGACCTTTGTAGGAATTTCTCAGTGTCAGAATACCATTTCCATTACAGTAGCTAGCTGACGCTCTGCCACTATCCAATACAGTTCATAGAGTATGCATTTACATTTAGCAAACCATTGTAGCTTAATCTGCTTAAAAATTTCATTTTGTCCATTGAAACTAATTCAAAACTAGTATAATCTAAAGTAAAAGACTCGTCATAATAAAATTATAATGCATATATATTTGATAATACAGAATATGTTTATATGGTATAAAAAACCAAGCCCTGTTAATTTTAATCAATATTATACGTTATATAATGAAATCAGCAGTTACTTTGTGACTTGGGTACTACAGGACACTAAACTTTTGTAAGTGTATTGTGAATCTTAGCTCAATGTAGTCAATCCGTGACCCATAGAATTCAGTATATAAATAACTTTTTAGTAGGCTGTCTATTTTGCATTAAAGTTCTGGAATTTTATACAATGTTTTGACCACAAGTATAAACTCTGTCTATGGCACATTTTTACCTGCGAGTTCATAGGGTGCTTTAGTTCTTCTTTAAGAGATTAAGTGTCTTTCAGTGATGGGTTCAGATTATCTTTCACTTCAGACTAAAACTACTTACTGACTGGCCCTGTGGCTATACGTCTTAGGCTCTACTGACGGATAACTAATTAGACAGTCCTGATTGCTCGACGCGAAAGCAATGCAATTTGTCTGAGGTGAAAAAGCAGCATGTTAATTTAATGTGGTTTGAAGTTTTACTCTGTAAACCAAGCCAAGGCATTTGTATTTTCATGTAAACATACTTTTACCTGAGGCTTTTGACATACTTATGCAAAGAATAACATTAAAGCATCAATAGCAGAAGTTGCAATAGTTTCGAGACAAGAATATGTTTGTACTATAACTGCTGCTTTTGGAATCATTCATTATTTTGATGTTATAGGTAGCATAAAAATGTATTTATATGTATTAATAACAGCTTTCCAAGAAACTTTTTGTTCCAGCCCAGTCCTTAAATCGATTATATTCTTGATTGCTGTAATTCTAAGGAGAACAGGCAGATTGTTTGTGTTTGCATTTGTGTGTTGTGCGAGAGGGGAGCAGGCACGCTCAAGTGAACCAGCTGGTTTCTCTCCTACATACCTTCTGCTCACTATCTTCTAATTGTTATTCTGGAACCAGCCTTGTCTTTTCTTTTATTTCACATTTCATACCGTGGTGCCCAAAATTATTAGAGCTGACAGATCTGAGAATATTGACTTTTTTTTTTGCCTCCAAAACATGATTTCATTTCATAATGTTCCTGAAATATGCAGATGGTTGCCCTGAGCAAAACACATATCAGATGAAGTGAGACCTACTGTTTTTATCCACTTTTAACTGTAATATTTGGTATGGCCACCTTTTGCAGCAATTACAGCAGCACATCTCTCTGGCATAGTGTCAGTATATTTCCTGAGACCTTCCACACTAATGGTATCCCATGCCTTCTGCAATTCATCACAACTCGTCACAAATGTGCTTGATGGGGTTGAGGTCCAAACTTTGCACAGTGATTCTCCGTATGAAGGTTCTAGTCTATAGTTTATAGAGCATAATGATCCCTTTGTAGATATTTAATTTGTTTTATGGGTGTTTTAATGGCCAATTCAACAAAAACAAGCAAAACAACTGAAAATAAGTGTTCTAATAATTTTGTCCACCACTGTGTGTATGTATGTATATATAATGTGTGTGTGTGTATATATATATATATATATATATATAAAATTGGGAATTTAGAAAAAAAAAGTATAAGCCCACTCTGAAGCAGGTGGAATGGACTTTTAGTACAAAGTGGTCCGGACTGAAGCATTTTCAAAAACTATTTGGTACCGAAAATGTGGTAATTGCATTGAATAAAGGCCAGACATTAAGCATGGATATGACTTCTTTTAATGTGAAAAACAATACATTTTAAAAGAATTTCCATAAAATTCCATCTTCCTACATATCCACATACATACAGAAACATTTAACGGGCAACATCTAGTCAATCAGCACATAGTGTACAGGGAGATGCATTTTCTCTTTGAAAACACATTTGTAACCATTAGTTGCGTGTTACGTTTCACGAGCAGGGCGCATTCTCTGCGGCAGTGGTTTGCTACTTGGAACTGGGGACTGGAGACTGGCTGTCCAGTAGCTTTTGGCTCATCGCAGCCTAGGGTAACCTGAGCCCCTCCCCAACCGTCGTGCAGTTCACTGCAGTCTTACTTCTGCCCCCGGGATGCTTTTAAAGGGATCTTCCTCGTGGGTGAACATCTCTTCAAAAGAATTGTAGTTACATTCAAAACTAATTAGTACGGCTTAGGGCAAAGGAGAACAGGCTATTCTTATGGCCCAAACAACCTTTTCTTACCTGGGATGCCAGTACGTCAGTGAAAGGTTTGGCATCACTATGCTGCAATATAGTCGAACGTAGCAGTACAATGAAGACGTGGTCTTATGTCACCAGGATATTAGCCAAGTTTACTGGGCAGGGTGTAAATATCATAAGGTGTAATACCCATTAGTTAATTATATTACATATAGTGCCTTAAACATTTTTTTTAAATATGACTTGAGTTCCTCCAAAATGTATAAAATTATGCTTTACACACACACACACATACCATGTATACTTATCTTTATGGGGATACTCCATTCATTCCTAAGGACATGGCTCCTGTCCCCATAATCCCAAATGTCCTCATAGTGTCGGCACGTATTCAGGTGAAATGTCCCCATAAACCTTCAAAACCAACACACATACCATGTATACTTATCTTTATGGGGACACTCCATTCATTCCTATGGACATAACCCTGATCCCAACTATGACACCCTTAACCCCTACCCAACCCTAACCTTGACCATAAGTAACCAAACAAAATATGTTTTTTGTTTGAAGACACAGATTTTTATAAAATTGAGGTAATCCTTATGGGGACCAAAAAAATGTCCCCACAAGGTAGAAAATAATTGTTTTTTGTCACACTATGGGGACATTGGGTCCCCACAACGTAATATAAATATGCCTACACACACACACACACACACACACACACACACACACACACACATTAATATTTTAAACATTTTAGTAAAATTTGCAGAAACATATCAAGTTGTAGATCATATGTTGAAAGTGATATACTGTGTATATCTCTCATAATTAATAATTGACTTTACAAGTAATAATGAAAAGTAACAATTTTGAAGATCCTGCACATAATCTTGCACATAATAAAGCAATTTATTAAGCAGGAGCGACATAAACAGCACTTTGAGTAAATAAACTGTGTGAACTGACACTTGTTACCTAATTTCAAAATGCCTGAATTATAAGAAGTGAAAATTACTGTCTAAATCTAAAAGCATCTGTTGTAACTCAAATGTATTCAAGTACTTTAAGTCTTGTTTTTGTTGAGGTTTGCACACTCAGAGATGTTAATCGCAGCCTTTTGAGTTGGGCCGCATTAAACACTCTGACTTTGTTAAACGCTGCATTTGTTTGATAACACTTTTTCTGATGAACATGCCATTATGTTCTCTTCCAGCAGGAGGAAAATGGCTTTAGATGTGGCACCTGTTCTATTTGTCGTCTGGGGCAGGGGGCCAAGCCTAAGCCTAGAGTGGGCAGGGATCACCATTTAGGGCTCTAGACAGAATCCAGACACTTACAAAGAGGTTGGCTGAACAGAGCTAACAACCCAAACAAACCCCTGCACATTTTCCTGAGTCCCTGATGTAACACAATCCACACAAATTTAAATATTATTTTTCAAATGTGTATTTTTTGAGGTTGAATGACAGAAATATGGGATGTTATGGTACCAATTTGCTTTATCCCTTTTTTCTGATTTTCAAAAGTAGCTCGTTTTCCATTCTCCTTGTCTTGTTGATCTTCCAGAGCTTTTGGGAAATTTGAAAGCCAGCTCCGCTGCCAAAACACAAGCAGTATGCCTGCTTATTTGACGCAATTCATTTTATCAACAAACAATGTGATTTTTAGTTTGGCGCCAACATTTTTCTCAGCCTCTGTGAAAAAGGAATTATTCAATGACACCAAGAATGAGAAAGTGCCACGAGGAGCAGATACATATGTTAAACGTGTGTAAAACTAATGATCGTGCTGCAGAAATGACCTGTTGGGTAATCAGGTATCACGTTGGAAGTAGTTCTGTAGGAGGCTTAACCAAACAGGTCAGAGGCCAATGATCAAAGAGAGCCCTGTGGGAAGCTCACAAAACTATGATACTCACTTTTGTAAAGCTATCTTATCATTACAATAAATCTCCACTGCAGGAAAATAGGATCTGCTAGTACAGTTGTCATGTGATAGTGTGGTAGCTGCAGGCAATATAGGAAGGGAATACCGGGCAAAAGGACAGGTCTACAACCGACGGCGATGCCTCTGCAAGGAGGGATGACCGCCTTAATGGCTAGGACTTACCTAAGACTCTGGTGCGGTCTTTAACTGTGTGTTATTATGTGTTTTCATTTTCCTTTATATTCCTGTTCCATTCAATTGCGTTGTAACAGTTATCACTAACCCCGTGTTTACTCATCACTGAGTAAATGTGGATTGTGGGGGAGATGCCGTATCCTAAATTGTTTGGTTTATCTACTAAAATGGATGAAGTAGAGCATATTCTGAGAAGGGGGGGCGGGGGGCAAAAATGTATACACACTTCAGCAGTTGTTATCTATCCTTTTTTAGATGTTGAATTGAATTATGGCAACAATGTGTAGTATTATCTTTTATGTGATTACAACACAATTCAAACATAACTTACAGCTATACTTTGATATTTATATATATCTCGTTTTAACATTTTTAAGCATATATTTTTTATGTTGAAGTGGGTATACATTTTTGCCACCCCTGTACAGTATATGCAAATAGCTGTTGGTCTCCAGTGAGCTAACTAATTCAACCCTTGAACTAGTATAATGCTGTCATTGTGAATAATTTTATATTGTCAGTTAAGATCTTAAGTCAAAATAAAAACTTTGGTAGTGTCCAATTAGCAATGAACAATTTCTAGCACTGCCCATCCAATGAGACAAGGAAATTAGAATGCCATTTTTAAAATTCTGTGAGTTTTCCAACTCACAAAAAGGAAAAAAAAAATCTGTTAAGATAAAAACTTGCGAAAGTGTAGCACAAATTGATGGTACTTTGCCTCTCGACAGCAGTCTTTTCTAATCAGTAATTGCTTCCTCTCCACAGAACTACTTTAATAGTCTTCAAAATGGTCCACATCTAAATGTATTATCTTAACATGCCACCTCTCAGGTACAATTGCCTGAAGGCAGCAGATGGGCGTGTCTTATTCTGGCTGTTCATGACAGTGACCTAGTTCTAAGTTACTGTTGAAATTTTTGAATGGTTTCTGGGGAAGGACTTCCAGATGACATGTCCTATCTTCTGTTTCACATTCAAAACACAAAATGACTCAAATGTGCTGTGAAGTTGATACCCACTGTTGTTAAAAATGATAAATGCTAAAACTAAAAATATCAGCAATACAGTGATTAATTCATTAATTTGCACTTGCAAGTGTATTCTATCATAGGATACAGAGAAACAAACAAAAATCTTTTGAATATAAAAAAATCTTACTAACCCTTAACAATTCAGCACTGAAAATTATGGGTAAAGTACTTGAGTATGGAATCTTCTAACAGCTCATCCAGGCCAGGATTGCAGGGATATAATAATATTTACACAAACATATATAATATTAGATTTAGTTACTAAAAACGAATGCTGTTCGGCACAATGTTAAACAACATACAAATTTTTTTTTTCATGTATTATTTCAATGCAAAAATAAATATTAAAGTTTGCTTCAAAATAGACTTAAGAGATCTGAATAAAACCTGTCCATTAATGTGTGCTTCTTTGTCTGAGTGTGTGTACCTGGTGATAAACTGGTGTGCTGACCAAGCTGTTTCATTCTCCGTGCATCCTGGGATAGGATCCAAGATCACCATGACTCTGCATTGGATAAGGATATTATACTGACTTAATTCTTATACTGACCATTATACTGCATTTTGAAGGTATTTATAGTGCATTATAGATGAGACTATCATAGAGCATTCATAATGCACGAGAAACATGGCTATACTGTGTTGAGCCTTTTTATAAATATTTATAGTCATGTTTATAATATTTTATGAATATGTTACAATGAAATACATCAACAGATTATTAGGCTTGATGCACAAGGGGTTCATTGGAAGTCTTACCATAAATGCTTATGTTCAAATAATTCTGAGAATTCTGATAAACCGTTCTGCACTGCGGGGATTAGACGTGTCAAGCTGTTGCGAGACAGGTCGGTTCTGCATTCTGTCACCATGCGTTAGGATAGACAGCACTTAGCGAAGCTCATTCAAACACTCAGTGTTTAGCCCCTATAGCAGTTCAGTTACAGGCCTTTACCGCGATGCCTTTGCCTGTCCTCTGTGGCTACAAAACTTCCCGTGTTATTTAATGTGTCCATGGCCACAGGGCAAAGGGGAGCAGTTTGTCCTTCCTGCAATTAGTATTCACGGTTAGCTAAGCAGAACTAATGCGAGAGATCTTTGAGGCTCACGTTACCTGTCCACAGAATAGCTGGGGGGAAGATTAAGTTGTGAAGATGCCGGACCCATATATCCATTACGCCATATTTTATTGACCAGTGTTATTGGTAGTTTTCTTGGAAGATAAACAAAAACACTGCATCATTGATAATGTTTTCAGCTGCATATCTAGGGAATGAAATACAGTTATGATATTTTGTAATCATTTTAATTTAGTGATTTTTTTAAATGATCATTTCATTTAAATGGTTTTACACTGGACAAAATATCCAGTAGCTCTCTAGAGTTTAGAAATACCTTCCATGCAGATGTATTAGTATTTTTCTTCCTAGTATTTCACTGCACCTGCTATTTTAACAGTTCTAATCACAAAATGTTCTCTTTTTTTCTCCTTTCCGGGCACCCTGTACTTCTACTGTTCTTGTGTTCTTTGGCCTTTAGGTTAAGATGGAATGATATCATGAGGGCTCTCATTCAAACAGAATGGCTTACACTGACACCATTGTGGCACCTGTAAAAAGCCAGTGTGATCTCATGGGTCTTGTGGGTCTTAAGTGACTTTGTTAGATTGGTACCTTAAGGCTGTTCTTGGGATTTCGCCTGCCACTGAATATAGCACTCTGTAGGAATGTGTTATCTTACGTTTGCAATTACCCGACCCAAGATGCTCACCCAAGTAAATCTGTCATATTATTATTATTATTTATAATTATAGGACAGTTTCTAATAAATAATTCTGCTATCTGTGATAGCAGACAACTTCATACAAGTGTTATTGTGACACATTTTTCCCAGCAACACCTTAATTCAAATGGCACAATCATTATATAGGCTTGAGGCCAACATATTTTATATAAATATTGTACATGTATTGCAGCCTGGAGCAAAGTAATATCAATTCTTCCAAGTAAATATCCAATTATATGCTTTGAATAAACATGTTTGTCAACCAACACAATCAATTCTACTTCAATTTTAATTTTTATCCATAGACCAAAAAGGATTAATTAACTGACTATTGGGCTGCTGCTGATTAAACTCCTGTTTAAAGCTGTCTTTGCCAGTCAGTTGTTTTTAGAGATGTAATATATTCAGTTACAGACAGGTGTAAGTAGAAAAGAATGTATTTGATTGATCAGCTGTTTTAGCACAACTGATGCAATTATGGTCTGGTTTCATTCATAACTTACAACCAAGATCAATAGCTTTACCTTTTGCTGAAAAAATACACTGATTGCTGGATTGAATTTTGAGCTTAAATTTTGCAATACACATGACTTTACAGGGACAAAAGTTTGCAGAACAGAACGAGGAAAAAAATATTCTGACTTTCTGAGAAATCTGTTGTATAATTGAGCCCCATAATAGTGTTAATTGTTCTGCATTCACTGTAGGAAGTGAGAACTGTCTGGGGAGGTGATTGAATCCAACTGCCTATTGTTGGGGTATACAACACAAGAGCTAACAGCTGTGAAATTGCAAGCTTTGTCACTGATGTCACTGATTGACAGAGCCATCATGGCAGCATGCGTGAGACTGTAGACAGGTGTCATGAATCTAGTCCCTAAAGTGTGCTTAAAGTGTAAAAGGGCTTTTTAGCAAACATTTTCAGAAAAAAAATGTTGTGTTCTTGGTTCGTGCAAAAAAACGATGCTAATTGTGTGTTTTGAAAGAACAAAGGCACGTTCCTGTGCTGCTGTCATTGATAGCCACATCCTGACTAAACAACGAAATGCACCATGGGTTTGTTTTCGGTTATTAAGTGGTTTGATATTTTATGATGTCATGCTGAAATCAGAATGCAATCAATCTCCCTAAACTGTTACTGTAGCATGTCAGATCTAACATGTTACGTTATTTTACTGCCACCCCAGACTACGTTATTGTAGGAGATGCGGATAAGGACACCCAAGGAGAAACCCACTGCGCATGTGGGCAAAAAATACACGGAGACATTCCTCTGTGCTTAGTGACAACGACGAGAGACTGAAATTCACTGTTTGGCCAAGAGAAATAATGACTGATAATCAGTGTAATTCATGGTAATGGTAGAATTGAATTTCCCAGCAGAGCTTGAGGCACTTCTATTTAATGAATGTGGTTTGGGACTGTTTACTGAAAAAGGATTTTAGCAAAAAATCGATAATGTAAGTGCAGCGTCTCTCATAATTTTTTGCAATTATTTTAGATTATGAAAGATTAGTTTTAACAAACCCTCTTAAACGAATGCACAGCATTGCAATGTAGAACTGTTTGCGCGGCGATTGATTTTAGGTAGTTTATATATAAGTTACTATATATAAATTTTTAATCAAATAAGCATTCATAAAATATTAACATATAATGAGATACTATTACCTTATGTTTTACTTAACCCTAACACGACCATAAACCAAAACCAGAAGTAAATATAGAAAGCATTTGTTACAATGAGACAACTGTTATAATTGTTTGCCCTTTTCCGCTAAACACATAACAAAGAGCAGGGCACATCCTTATTACTAAATGAGTTTTACTCATTTATTTCCATCATGTTAGTTAGAAGAAGGTGTGCAGAAGACAAAGGGGGGGGGGGGGGTATGTGATTGTTGAGGTTTAAGGTTACAGGATAATTTCCTCGTCGTTACCTGCTGTCTGCACCCGAGCCAGTCACTGTGTTTTCAACAGGGAACAGTCCAATCTGTTATACTGTAATGATCACTACCTCTTTCCCAGTCAATGATTACCTGTAATTATGCTTTTTCCTCAGCTATTACCCTAACTGGCTGTTGTGCAGCACAGAGAAGGTGCACTGAGAACAAGGCCACTTTTATAAACTCCCCACCGGAGCCACTCCATGTAGCTCCATTTTTGAATTATCCAGACCCCCGTTCCTTTTGAAGTCTCTGTTAGCACACCTTCTATTTATGAGATGGTGATGTACTTAAAGGTCAGAGATTGATCAAGAGGTCCAAAAGAGGCCTTTTTCCGCTGAAAGCACAGCAATGCTCTCGCTTCAGAACTGAATGGTCTTCTATTTAAAAAAGTGCATCTCCCCAAGTCAGACACATTCGCACATTAATGTACAATTCCATTTATCTCCCAAAATGCAACAATTCAAGAGGGGATTCACATTGAGAGCATTCAAGCTTTCAAGACTTTTTTTTTTCCATTTTCCATTTCTGTTGCTTCATTCTCTGGCTAATTTTTAAATACTTCACATTTTATCTCGTTTAATGTATTATTTATATGCCATTTCCTTTCATTTAGGACATGATTTATTAATACGTGTTTACAGTATTGTTTATTATTATACGGTGCAATAATTTGCAACTCATGCTGGAAAATAATGCTTTAGACCAATGAACTAGACGGCATCTATACGATAAAGAAGCCATTAGCTGGTCTCTAAACACCTCAAAATATGGCTTTTAGCAGTTATATGCCTGTAGTACATAGAATCACCCACTTTCAAATGTCCCTCCATTGAAATGATGCTCATTGTGTGCGGCTATTTGAAAGGAATTATTTGAATATTTTTTAGTGGTAGTTGACATTATAGTGAGATTAGCACTTTGGCTATTCAGAATGGTGTCACACGGCTCTTTAATTCAGGGATTGGCTAAATTATGAAGTAAAAGCTTGGCAATACTTTCTTTTTCTTTGTAGCTAATGTAGTCGTTCTAGCGCTTGTCTTTAATGTGGTAGATCAGCGTGCTTAACTTTAAATTTGATTTACCACTGCATCACTGACCTTAGAGGCAAGACAATCTAGACATTGGAAAGAAAACCTGATGACATTGAGAGACATGGTCTAGATAACATAACATCACCATAAATTAGTAGATGCCTCATTTTAAAATATACTGACTTTGCACATCCGCTTTCCAGCTCAACGTGTTACCTCAATGTTTTTTCAACTGTTTTTAAATGCCTCCCAATTTGGAAAAAAATTTACATCAGTACCTGAAAAACATTTTATGTCGTTAATGTAATATTCTTGAGTCATTTAATTCTGTTTCAAAATGCTGCCCTTCCTTCATACATTGCATAAATGACCTCCAAATCTAATTAAGGATTTTGAATTACCTCATAGATATAGCATTTATACACCTGCTTAATTTTTCCAGACTACAGCTCATATTAAAAAAAAACTACTTTTGAAAAACTAATCATGAGTCAACAAATGTATTTTCAACTACAGCTATGCGTTGCTTAACGTCCTTACACGCAACATCCCACTGCATATATGTCCGAGGTCACATGAGGTTAAACTAGAGTTGAAAATCCTGGTCGGCTATATGGGACACTGCAAACATAAGTGGCCATAGTGCACCAACTGTGCTGCCAGCCCCTTGATAGTACAGTGTGTGTGTGTGCGTGTATATATATATATATATATATATATACACCCATAATACTTGATAGCGATAAAAAAAAAACTATGTTATGCATTTGCTTTACTGTACTTTTTATTGTTTTTCTAATGTGTACTCCTGCTCTTACTATTGGGGAGCAATGCAGTGTGCATGTATCATTTTATTACAGTGCAGTTTACGGTACTAGAGTACTGTATTAGTGTAAAGTATCTTGGCTCTTTAGGCAGAATATAGCCCAGACGTTAAGGGACACATACGTGCATATATAAGTATCTCTGAGTGTAATGTTATATGTATATATATATAAAATACCTTGTACTGATGATCATTAAATATTAATTAATACAAGCTAAAGCCGGCTAACTTTTTCAAAGTCATCTCACTATCATTCTATGTCTTTCTGCTTGTTTCTGGCAGCTGTAAAATTACCGGCCATGCCACGGAACGGAAACCCGTTACAACCGTGGTAGCGTATTGATTCAGCGATGGATTTGTTTAACTAATGTAATCCCCAGATTCAGCGTGTTTGTCTAGGGCCCGTTCGTTTAGAGCAGCAATGCATCAAGCCCCGGCCGATAAAAGCTGGGCTCTAATTCATCATTACCCATACGTTCTGTTATTATTATTGATAGCTCTTGCCTTTAGCCTGTCCATTTATTAAAAGATTGGTGCGGACTGACAGCAGCTCGGCGGTGTGCTGGATGGCATTTTATTCGCAAGCCATGCCAGGAGCACTCTGCGCAGCAACATTGCATATTTATTGATTTCCACACTCCCAATAGTCTGATGTGTGTCACATTTTGACAACATTATGTGGGGAGGTCAGAAAGATGGGGCTAATGAAACTGTTTGAAAGATGGATGTTGTTTTCTGCCGCATTAACCTTGCAAATAGCTGTCAGAATCATGTTTTCTTGCGTGGATGACG
>JAODKM010000058.1:9343550-9364200 GCA_026780845.1 Petrocephalus sullivani | reverse complement strand
CTGAGGAATTTTGTTCATTGCTTTGTGCATCCATCCATCCAACCATCCATCCATCCATCCATCCATCCATCCATCCAACCATCCATCCAACCATCCATCCATCCATCCAACCATCCATCCATCCACTTATCCTAGTCAGGGTAATGGTAGTATATCTTAATTAAGTATACTTTATTTTATGCACAAAATGACATGCCTAATCATGCTAGTAGTGTTCCCATCTTTCTATCTATCTATCTGGTATGTTATATATGATATGCATATATGTTAAAGTTCTTCACCTTTAGTCTCGTACTCTCAAATCCATAAGAGCCAGGCCATTCACAGTTTCTTGCTGGTATTACTTGAGACTTTCATATTGGTGTTGATTGGGGGTGGGGGCAGAATTTCATGACTTAGATACAAAGTTCTATTTTACTGGGGTGGATGAATGAGATTCAGTGTCGAGGGTACATGCCCCCCTGTTCTCTCAGGGCCCCTATGCCCCTGCTGGCATTACTTCAGCATCCCAACTAAGGTGTATGGAACCCAAAGAAGCTCGATGTGCCTTGGTTGTGTCATAGTAGCACACTTCTGAAATTCCTTAAAACCAACAGTTTTCATATTCTTGCATACTTTTCTTCATGTGGAGAGATACAGCTTTAAATAACTTCAAACGTTTAACAGACTTAATTACAGCTAATTGGAAAATGTACCTGTTGTTTTCGTTAGCATCTGTTGTCAACGTTGCGAGAGCGACATTAGTGCCAAAAGGCACAGAACATTAAACGTTCCCAAAAGAAGTTCCAGCTGTATTTTATTCTAATAGCATCATTATGTAGCGAATTAAAAGGCGGGGGTAAATTGAACTGTAAAATTTAAATGACTTAAAAACCACATCTCTCAAACTTGAACTGTCTTTAGTGGTGCTGTCGACACAGTAAATGGAAGTCGCACAACTGCCATAAGTGTTAATCATATATTTATAAAATTATAATGAGGGAATGAATAGTACAATAGGGTCGTAGTACACACTGCTATCAATAACTTTCAATATTGCAGCTGAAATCATAAGAAGGCATGAACGAAACGGTTTGCTTTAACCAAGACGTGAAATGCTTTTGCTTGTGATCGTGTCCGTTTCTTCGGCCACGGGATGTGCTCTCTACTATGTTCCCCTTTTTGGACCATCGCTAAGTGACCGTGCCACTGGAGAGACATGCTGGCTCATTGTGTAGCTTCATGCCTGCACGGTTATTGGTTCAGATCCCACTTCTCTGTATTGCGTCTTGGGGATATAGTTTCCTCCGGTTGTCCAAAAACACAAAGTTAGGTAAAAGATGTCTCTGAATTGCCAGTGGCAAGTTGGCATGGCCTATGACGGACTGGAATCGCTTGTGTTGCTGTATCAACCTTCCTGTAATATACGTGATGGTCAGTTTATTTGCTTAATTTTAAGGATACCTTTTACTTGTTTCTGAAAGGCCGCATGATGGCTTTCAGCAGGCATTGAGATGGTGGTGAATGTTCTGTCAGTAACCTTTCAGGGAACATGACCCTGACACTGACCCCTTGACCTCTGTTTAGACCTTATACGCCCTTAACCCCATCATCCTGAGCAAGTTGATCCAACCCATCCAGCTTCGTGTTCTGTCATGCTTGCCACTCGTGATGTGTTTTTCAGTGCAAGGAGGCCCTGACTCCTTGTTAAACTGACTCAGGTAAATGCCTAACAAGTAGCTGTTGAAACCAGCTTCATTATGAATGTTGTTGCCTGACACTAATTATAACTCCTCCATCAGCATTCATCTTTGCTTTGACGCCACACTGTTTTGTTTCTGTTTTGTTTCTCAAAATGAGGAATCGGACCATGGCTCGTACACTTGCTCGCAACAAATGTCCATGTTTCTTCTTAGACCTGTAGTTGGCCTTCTCTATCCCAGTATTTATCAGGATTTAACTTTAATTCCTCTCACTTCTTTCATCTGCAAAATAAGTCCATATCATGCACTGATCGCTACCTCCCGTACAGGTTTTCTTGTTTATTTGCTTTAACAATAGGTTCATTAATGAGATTTGGCCACTCGAGTAATTGTACTCCATATATTTCAAAGGGAGATTATAATGGCATTTCTTATTCTGTTACATTCGGGGGAAGATTAAAGTATATCACAATGCCTTTTTACAGTTCTATTTTCTTCATTGTAGAGGTGGTCAATTTTTAAATTATTTGCTCCTTTTCTTTCATCTCCAGCCTTTCGATAAATTGTCGAGGCCTTTTAGCTAATAGTGGTGATAGCCAGGCCTAGTGTTCCTGCTCCGCTCCATTGTGCAGGTCATTGTACACATCCAATAGGCCTTTCATTACCTCCAAAAACATCAAAAGCGGGATAAGCACCCAAGGTGGGGAAAAATGACTTTGTATGGGATTTTGTCCTCCTTTCTGTATTTTTGCCCATAATTGTCGGTGATTTTTTTTTATCCAGTTGTGAAGAAGTAGAGAGTAACAAGCCTGATAAAATAGGAGACGTGGCGGTTCTTAAGACACTGCCGCATAATGAAATAGTGGTGGGGGGGCATGCCTCTGATTCGTGGCGTATTCCCTGGGGCACCCGCAGGTCCTGTCCACTCACCGAATTTTCGGCGACAAAAACAGGCGCAATTTGATGCATTTATCGGCAAATCATTTTACTGAAGCAGACAAATCACGACCAAGCTCAAGGGTTGGGGAATACTGCTCGGCAACATAGCGTCGCTTCCCGGAACACCGTGCCTCGATGTAAGTGTACTTTTATTATTTCAATTACCGTCTGAAGACTGCTATCCTCTCAAGACAGCAAGTATACGCAGACCATTGTGAGTAAATACCTAATTGTAAATGCATTATAAATACGTTGTAAGTACTATGGCCTGGGAGTTTCAGCTAGAAAAATCCTAGGCTATTACCATGCTAATGTTTTCTATGCTGCAATATTCTAAAATGTAGTCCTCCTGCTCCTGTAAAATTACAGTAATAATAAATATAGTGAAATACTGACTAACATATACAGGTGCCATTAAAAAAAGGTGAATTTAGCAATAAAGGATTTTCTAAGTTTCTCGTTGTGTGAATGGGTGTGATGCAGTGGTCTGGCATCCCATCTAGAGTGTTCCGCTGCTGGAGGTTGAAGGGATGTATTTTAGTTGAAGCTACAGAAAAATATGCCAACCATGAGATATTGATTTTATCATCACTTCATACTTCTACATTTTATAAAACTTGGACTTCGTGCTTTTTACGTAAAGTGTGAAATTTATAATTTTGCAATCCATCCGTTTTCTGTAACTGCTTGTCCTACTCAGGGTCACAGCCTATGGATGCAAGGCAGCGAACGACCCAGGATGGGGTGGCAACCCATAGCAGGGCACAGTCACACGTATGGGCAATTGGGCAACACCAAGCATGTTTTTGGACTCTGGGGCAGACTCCAGAGTACTTGAAGGAAAACCCATGACAACATGGGGAGAACATGCAAACTCCACACGCATGGAGCCATGGCAGAGACTCAAATCCTGGTCCTAAAGGTATGAGGCAACAGCGCTAACCACTGCACCACTCCTTAATTTTGTAATCATAACTAAAACTTAAATCGTTTTCAGATATCAAAAAATTCATTTCAAAGGCTGGAAAAGCTGAATCAACTGAAAAATTGTGCATCCGTGGAAATGTAAAATAATAATAATAATAACAATACTACTACTAATAATAATAATAAAACAACTAAATAAAACACAATACACTCACACATACAAACTCCCCCCAAATGACAAGCTTTCAATAGAAGCTGGCCTTTCTTACTGGATCACCTTTTTATTAATGAATCCACCGTGAAAGGACCTTAAGAAGAATGACGTTGCGTATCAGCGGTTGGTGAAATAAATCACACTCTGTATGGCACTATGGAATCAGAAGCCTTGGGGGGTGTAAGTCGTACCGTGTCACATCTCGCACTACTCACCATTAAGCTTTCTGTGAAGGAAAACAAACAATTTCTGCCCGGAGGCTCTGCCAGTGCTCCTACATACATTCAATTTCTTGATAACAAATCAACTGCAGAAAAAAAAAAAACATACTGTTTACAATACTTTCAGGATTCAGATTGTCAGCATTCCCATACTTTTTGATCATTTACCTTGGCGGTGAAGACCGAAAGGAAGACTGATATAGACAGATGGGGTGAATAATATTAAAACTAAGTCCCGGCTATGCTCTGTTTACTAACAATATATCAAACCACCGGATTCTGTCTCTCTCTGACCTAAAAAGAATTTCAATTTGCTGCACAGCTTCTCCGGCTGTAATGTCAATGTCCACCCTAGTGCTAGATGCTAAAACACAAAGGACTTAATAAGTCAAATGTCATAGTATGATCACATACATTAAAGAAACATCTAAACATGCTAAGGATCAATACTATTTTAGATCTTTAAATCATAAATTGTTATTTTTTTATAATATAATAATGGCATGATACTATACTCATATACAGAGCAGACAACATAATACACAATGTTCTTTTTTTCTCTTGTTCTCCAATGAAAATCTTTTCCCCTTAAATCATTATTAAGCACCTCATCATGACAAAGGTCTTGCAGTCACGATATTCCAGAAACAGACCAAAATAGCAATTATTATTTTGGATTCTTCGAGTAAATATGATAAATGGCTTTGGCTTTCTCTACACCTCCATTAAAGAGAATAGGCAAGTGCATAGAAAGAAATATTTGGTCATTTCTTCTCTTATCTCCAGCAGGGATAACTGCTTGTGTGTCTTTTTGTGTGATGTCATCCCATTCCAGGCTCGCTCTCCCCCTGGGTACAGCAACACAGATCGTAAAGCAAAGAGCAGTCAAACTTGGGACATTTGGCAAGCATTGTTCCTCAGAATCATTACATTCCTGTCTGGCCCAAGATATACTGAAACCGCAACTTCCCAGGTGTGAGCACAGACTGTATTACGCACATAACAGGTTGCATTGTGCTCTCTTTAAATATGATCAGAGTAGAGCACGCTGAACCTTTTACTTCGGGGTTCATCTCTATCTTTTATGGAGTATAAAAGCTCTGTGGAATAATTTTACATCTTGGCTTACATTACATCCAAATCATACTGATAAGACTGTGCACAAAGACAAGGAATATTCGTTATTTGGGCCAAAAAAAACTCAACAGATAAATAAATAAAAGCATATAGACTTATATTCATATATATATTTTATTCCATGTGTTATATTTTGATTACTTTTAGTCTAAAAGCATATTTCCGGCTGTGTTTTATTCTGAATAGTAAATGATCTATTATAATAATTACAGTTCCCAGATGACTTCTGTCCTTTTTGTCATAATTGACACCATACCTAGAAAACATTGATGGATGTTTTGGAGAATGTTGTTAACGGTACATTACAATTAACTCAAGGTAAATCTTCCTTGATTGGATCGGATGCTTTATTGATCCCTGGGGGGGGGGATTCTTTAGCATACAGCAGTAAAGCATATAAAGTACACCGATACAAGCATATCGTGCAAAAGGCAGAGAAAGTACGAAGACAGCACACAATGCAAATTAATTATAACACGTACTGCAAACAGTACACTAATACAATACTGTCCAAACAAAATATTTTGCATAAAAAGCATAAGTATAAATATATGAATGGGTGGTGTATGCACAATTAATGTATTGAACGTATTCCAGTGTTCATTTTTAAAGATGAAATGCTGTCCTGACGTGTAATGGCTGGCAGTACAGCACCGTTTCCCAATCTGGTTCTCAGGGACCTGCAGACAGTCCATGTTTTTCCTCCCTCAGTAGAGAGCTGGGAGGGAGCAGAAACATCCCCGCAGACCGGGTTGGGAGACTCTGCGGTAGAGGGTGACCCATCGGAAGGAGCCGCTGTGATGCAGGCAGGCAGGAGGGATCCTTAATAGCGCCTCTTAGTACACTGTGGAGGAATGAGCTGGTGGCTTAAGGTACTCCAAGAGAACGGCCCATGGAGAGGATGGGGCAGGAATGCTATTATCTTACTATCGTGATTTATGCCCATGCAATATTTTGTGAAATGTAGTGCTAGCAATTATACATTTATGTCCTTACACAGATCTGGATTATAAATTTTGACCTAGCATAATTTAGAGGGGGAGGTTGCAAAATTTAAATGATTTTGCTACGTAGCGGGGAGGGTTGCAGCCCCATTCCTGCTAATGTACATTTTATTTAATCTTTTACAGGTACTAGCAAAGGCAGAAGAATGGCTTTTTATCACATCCTAATCTTGGACCTATTTTTAAATAGTCCCCTGTAAGGAGATATCCTCCTAGTTGGGAGGCATCCTAACTATAGAAACAGGGGAGTCTTTGGTACCTTTTGGCAGCTGTGGTTTCCGCAGCATGCCTGCTGTTGTGTTGGCAGATGCTGGGCTTATTGGTTAGAGGAGACAAAAGGAAACCTGTCTGAGACCCAATAGCCCATGTTAAATCAGCTGCTTAGGGGATTTCCTCCAATAAACTTTCCTTCCCTGCCCCCCCCCCCCCCACCAGCACCTATCCATCTCACAGATGAAAATAATAATTCCAATAACAAACAACAATACTCCTCACAGCTTAAATCCAAAAATGGTCCATGGTTTGATCTTGGATTTTGTGCTAGTCCTCAGAATGATGCATCACAGAAGGAATGTGGGGCAGTTTGGTGTGGTCTCCCCTAACTGCCAGCCAGGAATTCTGTGAAGGCTACAGCTGAAACCACTATTGTAAGACAAACATCTACTGTCAGACTGGATATATTTTTTTACTTTTTGGCCTTTGGGGAATTCATCTATAGGAGTTAGATTGCCAAGGAAATTCATGTTTAAAAAAAAAAACTGTGGCCATCTTTTTCACCCCCAGCTTCAGTCCTTTAGCGCCTATTAAGTGAATAATGACAGTTAATTTATGTTGTTTTTGAATGTGCATTTACCCATAGCTAATGCTCTTTTACACAAGAGCACACAATTTACCAGGTCCTGATTGAGAGACTGCCAACCTGATGGCTGTTATAGAGCCATTTTATAAGTAACCTTTGATTTGCATTACAATTGGTCAGCAACAGGTGATACACCAGCAAAGAATCTGGATTTTGTTACCGATATTGCGCTGGTTCTAATCCTAGTCAGAGTGCATCTACTGCACTCTTGGCACCTATTTCAGGATGTTTCTGCAAATAGTTACAGAATAAGAGATATTCACCGTACTTTAAGTACTTTGAAGAAAAGTTAATATGAACAAAATGATGGGGTATGCAGGTATTGACAAGCAGCTGCTATAGCTATTTGGGACATGGATCTAAAACCTGCAGATTATTATTTAAACCCCTGAAGTAGCTGGCTAAGAATGCCTCTTGTGCAGGGGGTTTATAAGCCTGGGTAAATTTGCAAGTTTAATTTTTTTACCCTCTACCATTATCCAAATCGATAGGGTCACAGTGAACTTGAAAGCTGCCCAGGAACCACTGGCATGAACCCTTGCTGGTAAACAGATCGTAATTCCACATTTTATTATTGCACACCTGTCTATTTGTATGTAAAAAAACTTAAATTAATTTTTTATTGCGCAAATTTTTTTTATTGCGTGAACGGATCAAATTCTATAATGATGTGTTTGTGTTTAAAGGTTTACCTTTTGTGTTTTATGGGGACAAATTTTGAGAAAATGTGAATGAATACGTGTCTGCTTTTATAAATAAGATAATTTAGTTTCACTATTGTTCATTATTGCCAGATCTTTTCATATGCTTCAGTTTTGTTGATGCGGCGTTAGGAATTTTTTATTTAATTAATATTTGCAGATAAAAATGGAGGTCTACTTATGTAGGTAAGTGTTTCTGTAGATGTTGAAGGGTGAAGAGCTCATCTATTCACACTCAGCCGTGTTCTGCCCCAGGCTTGGCCTGCCCTCGGAGTCACTCTACCACCTTGTCTGAAAGCCAATTCGTGTCGTGGAATGTCTTTGTGACATCAGCCCTTACCTTACCAAGCCATCAGGGAAAAGGCATCTCCTCACCTGTTACCCTCCCTGCTTCAGGCTAACATCCTCTTACATAAGTCGAGTCCCTTTATTAGCCACCCCTTAACACTGTGAGCCGATGACCAAAGAGAAAATAAAAATTTTGATAAATATTTCGAATTATTTATTAAAATATGCATGGTCATTTAATCAGCTTAACAGGAAAGCTTTTTCCTCATTCCTCCCATTATTCCATCCTCCACAACCTTTTTCTTTATTTTTATTTTTGCCAGTTAATAACTTAACATGCAAACATGACCTCTTAAACACCCTTATTGTCACCAGATATGTCTTTTGTAAAAGGGTTCAGAATTACAGTCTGTCTCAGAAGATGCCTGGTGTGAGAATTTATGTGGCTGACAGCTCTCCAAATGACGAGCGACTAATGACACATGCTTTCTGTTCCGGGGGAAGACGTGTCATCACCTGCATGTTTGCCATTCAATCCACACAGATTTTTCCTTGTTCGTTTACACAATGCGTGAATATGGGTGCGCTGGAGTTTCACCTGGAGCAAAAGGGGTGCCGGGTTTCGTGCAAACTCGGACGACATGTAAACCCACACCAAAGCAATGGCATTCCCCCCCTCCCCACCTACCCAACACTCACACACACACACACACACACACACTTTGTTAAGTCATCTATCACCAGGGGCAGACAACCTGGTGCTGAAAAGCAGCCCTGTCCCCTGGCTGTCAGTGATTAACAACGAGAATTTCATCCTGAGTGAGCACGATCATCTGATTTCCAGTACATGTACTGGACGCTCACGTCTCAGTCCAGGACCAGTAACCACCTGTTCATCTCACCTTGTGCAAAGCAGTGAACCCTGAGGATAATCAAATCTGTCCCACTAGCAGCGTTAGCAGAGATAAAAGAGACGGTTATTTATTGGAGGACTCGGGAGAGGGGAAGACTGAAACATGCTAACCTTATTAAGGTACCCATTACCTCTCAAAAACCACATAGGACATTAAGCAGGTTTTAGTCAGCAATGAGTTCATTCAACGCTGAAAACAATACAAAGCGTTTTTTTTTTTTTTTTTTTTAATTCCCGTGATACTGAGCTGAGTCATCAGAGGACATGGAGGACATAAAACAGGGACTGGGATGAAAACCATCGTGATGCTAAGGCCAGTAAAAGCCAGCGAATGACAGACTCACTGTCAGTGTGAGGGTCATGCTCATAAGAGTAGACGCTAAATGGGACAATGAGTCTGGGAAACCCTCTGCAGCTGAATGTGAATGTAATGGCCGTGTGCTGCTTTCATACTGGCTCTCTATGGGACAAATAGGATTTTCGGCTCGTTTACAGCTCAGTATAGCAGCAGCGGGCCCTGCCGCTTGGGTTCACGCATTCAAATTCGCGCAGTTTTCCACCTGGCTTCCTGGTAGCTGTCCAGCCCTGTCTGTGCGCTGCACTGCCCGTGCAAGGGTGTCAGGAACCCGACCCTCCAAAACGCAGGGAGCCCCTTTGTGGTGCAACCCCATTAGGATAATCTGCTATTTGGTGACATGTACAGTTCAGTTTAATCACCAGATTGCCAAAGCTATGACCTCAATCACTGGTTAACTTTAAAATAGCTCTGCCTACAGCCTTACATAGCTAACAGGAAGCCATTAGAGCTGCGGCAATTACCATTTGCATCCATCCACATAGTCCCTATTTTATTTTAATCTGTTTAAGTGCATTTTCTGCAAGAGGTTAAAATATGAATCTCCCTCTCTTGAATGAGGCTGGTTTTCAGCCTGACTTGAGAGCACAATTTACGGCTGATTTAATTTGGTCTTCACAAACATTCCTAATGACATTACCCTAGTGCATATACTGACTGCCTGCCTCTTATTCCATTAACTCCTAAATCAGGTTTAAAGACCATATTGATGCTGGATGTTATTATGGGTGATTATCAAAACAGACAATGGGCAAAGTGTTTACTAACTGGTTTATCTGTAATTTCAAGTAACTACAACAGATGGTAATGCTACAAATTATAAATCAACCTTTTCTGCCGCTGAAGTACACAGGGGCTATTTTCTCGTTAAGAAAAACAGCATCCTTTGACTGGTACATTTGATAGAATTTTGAGACATTTGAAAGAAGAAGATCTCCTTTCTTCTGAGCACTGCTTCTGCTGTCACTGTAGCCGCATGTATCTCGATGTAATCTGTCAAGCACCATAACCATGAAGCAGCCCTTTCTGGTTTGCTTAAGACAGACCATTGCATTCTGACAGTTAGCCATAAATCTGTGGTTTAAGCCACCCTTTTATTTATCATTAAATTATGATTTATCAATTCCGAACTACCAATTCTGGAATGAATTTGTTTCTTTTTCGGGAGAGGGAATGTGTTGTAAGAATCTAAGAATTATAGACACTATACTTTTTTTTTTTTTTCGGAAAAGGATCGGTGAGCTTCACAAGAATCCACAAATTTTCCAGTGATAAAAATTCAAATTATATGATGGTCAGAAACCTTTGGAATCCAGACATGTATTCATTATTCATGAAGAGACCAAAAATGTATTCATAAAGTTATACAATTTGTAGTTTTGAAAGACAAATTCTGTATGATATTTACTTTTTAATAACAGCCATATTACCCTTTTTATCTAATATATTTTCCAAAAAAAAAAAAAACAATAAGAAGAGCACTATGGGTAGTGACAAAACCAAATACATTTCAAAATCGGTAAACCGTACGCTATTTTATATTTCTATTGCACTATTATAAATATCATCACTGTTGTATCAATAGCTATAATACCAGCTAAAATTATGAACAGTTGCTTAATCAATCGCCATGATGAACAGGGGTTGCACAGTGCACCCATCTGTAACTTCTAAATCATAAAACGGCTCGTTCTATACCGTCCAATTAAGCAAAAACACGATAAAGCGCCTCGTTCGAATTGCGCCAAGCTGCAAGATGATGATTTGAAAATTGCCTCCCTGTATTTTCCAGCACTGCCATCTCCAGACCCCGGAGACAATAAGTGCCCTCCTGAATGCATAAAGTGTGGTGGGGGCCACCGGTGATGCAGTGCACTGATAGATATGCTAATTCATCCTTTCACTCCACTTCACTCCTTTTATCCCTTCCAATTAAAGCAAATGCTACTGAAACTGTAATTAAGCCATGCAGAGGCTGACGGCAGCCTGCTGTTTTAATGAACCCCATTGATTTTGCCTTTATTTCCATTGGTAGCTTATAATGTCTGGCTAAAACAAATACAGAGCAGGGTTCCTGAACATGCTTTGCATTATGTGCCGGTTCCTAATAACCCCCCCCCCCCCAAATACCCTTCCTAAAAGAAGGGGATGAAGTGCCAGAAAAATTTCCCATTAGGACCAATCCATTTGCTGGTGCTTCCTGATCTCCTCATCGCTCCCCTGTCTAATTAAATGCCCCGGCACTCCAGCAGCCAATAAAGGTATATGCTGATGTAATAAAGGAAACAATGATAACTGTTTGATAATAGAAAGGATATGACTCTATAAATCTATAAACAGCAGGTGGATAAACTGCAAAACTGTGACGGGTTTGAGCAGCAGCAGGTGTGTGCGTCAGGGCTGATAGCAGCATTGTGGATGCGCCATTACAGCTAAAATCTCAAGTTGAGATGTTTGCGAGACATATATCTAATTTGCTGAATTCCTTCTGTGACATATCCACTTTTAAAATGGAAATTAGCTCAATTAGCTGGGTTTGCTGGCAAAATGCTCAAAACATATTTATACTGAAATACTGCAGTATATATACAGTGTCCTGTGACTGTATTTATATAGTCTCATAAACTAGTTTTCCGGTTGTTTACAGTAATATTAGACAAAATCCAGTATCAGTTCTGCTGGGTGTATCAGAGGAACCTGCAAATATTTGTGACCAAAGAAGGTATGTTAAAATACATTGTTTTTAGGCATATTAATTTTGCCCATTAACAACCATAACAATGTGCAAGGTTTTGCAAATTTGCAACAGATGCTCCAGAATAACAAATGCTTCAAAGCTCTTTATAATTTGATGTTGTGGGACCTACAGGACACAGTTTGGTGGCTGTACCTGTCTGTTTAGTATCCATTTCAAAGTAGTGTCATGCCAAGATTTTGTCCCCATCCACTTCCGAAATACAAGTACATAGCCACAGTATCTCATTTGCCAGCTTATTACTGACCCTTATAATTTAGCAGCTCCAGTCTTTTCAGAGCCTGCTTTGCATTTAGGGTGCTCAAGTAATACGCAATCACGTACGCGGTATTTCACTTTCTCAGCTGCATGCCATACGTATTCCGCCAATTACACCAATCATAGCCTCTTCTGAAGAACCATTTCCCACTTACAGAAGACCAAAAATTATAGCAATTTTAGTTAATTCTACAAGCAGACATAAATGTTTTGCCTCAAGAAATTAAATCCTTCTATTTTGTTGGGACTGATCTCCAGTAAGAATCGGTCGAGTACATTTCGATGAATAACGTGCACATTATTAGTCCAATTCAAATGACCAACTGCTTAAATAAATCAAATCAAATGCTTTAATGACTTCTAAATACAATTTAAGGCATTTCAAATCACTTAAACATGCAGTTTTTGACTGTGTTTTATAGCCGTCATTGCGCAGATAGCCATTTGATTGGCTTCGATTAGTACATAAACATACAACCATGTGAAAGTATACAGTCACACATTTACAGACACACACACACACACACACACACACAAATACAAAAGCGGCCATTAACGCAAAAAACCAGATACAGCAGAATTCAATACCATTATGATTCTGTAGTTTTGTCTTTCAGAGGTTAGTAAAAGGTGGCAGCTTTGTTCAGTAAGTGATCATATTAAAACAGGCTACATAGATGATATTTCTTCAATATATTACCTTAGAGAAACAAAAGAGATCAGCATACTATATAAAAAGTAACACAGGTTAATTCTTTTCAAAATAACCATATAAAAGAAAACCGTATTACACATTCAGTGGGTGATAATAGAAAATACAAATTGTCTGTTTGAAGCACACTCACTATGTGAGTTTTCTAGATGCAGAAAAAAATGAAATATGAAGGCAGAAGCCACAAATAGAGTGCCTTTTTTCTGCCTTTTTTCCATCCAGTCAACTGGCAAGTTAATGAGGCCAAGATTAAAAACACATTTCTCAATACACATGCCGTCTAAACCAGTTAAATGTAGATAACAGTGAAATTGAAAGCACATTAGTCTGAATACTGAAACTTTTTCACGGCACTTTCAATACGTGAAATGTGCAATGAAACACAAAATTAGCCCAAACAAATATCACCATCTAATGGATTAATAACAAAATTTGATAAAAGCTGTTATGAGGGGGTAAACCACTACAAAGGGAAGACAGAAGGAGGGAGGGGAAAAAAAACCTTAGGAGCACCAAGCCTAATGGTTTTCCACATGGGTAAAAAGGTAATTTAAACAAGTATATTGTGTCCTTATTGAAAATGTTTTGTCTGGCACGTTGCTGAAAATGGCTCTAACCTTTTTTCCCTGAATAAAAGGGACTTAATAAAAGAACAGAAATGTATAAAAGCCCAGGGCAGGCATCACCTCAGCACAAGCTGCTAGGCACCCCACCCCCCACTGTAATTAGATGAATTAAAAGCACAGAGTAGTTAATGCAACTGTGGTCCAGCTACCGCTTCCTTTCAGTCCCACCCCCCCTTTACCTGTCCATTTCAGCTCGTTTGGGGGGGGGCTGACCGCGGTTTGCGTTTTGACAATGCAAAAAAGAATGTCGGCAGTAAGTAAAATTAACAAGCTTAATCTGTGCGGAATCCATACCGACTCATAGATGAAATGTATCCCCGGCAACAAGGGGCTAAAAATCCCTGCCCCCCCCCCCCACCCTTTTCTGTGCAGCTAATAGATCTTACAATAAATTAACTGCATTTTAGTTTGCAGCTCCAACTCCATTAATCAGTCTAGTCAAGTTACACTAGAAAGGGCTCAACTGGTGCATTTCAGACGCGCAATTAGGGCCCATTAGCCTGACGCTAATTAGGCCTGGGATGTTGATATTTCAAGTACTGTTTTATTACGGTATTTCATTTCTTTAGAGAATCTTTGCCAACCGCCGGGGTCTGCCTCCAGGAGGGATAATGAGAGCCCAGGTCAGAACAAAGTCATCTCAAGGGCTTCGCATTACAGTGACCATGCACTGAGGAAAATGCCACGCTTCCTCAAAGCCCGGGTAGGAGAAGGAGTTGGGGGTTTGTGAGTGGATAGGGAAAAAAAACCTTGGCTGGAATTAAACTGATCTGCTTGAGGTGCCACATTTAATTGGAAGCCAGCGGATGGACATGACATCTTACCTCTGATGCCACGTCCCACTAGGCCGCCTTGGTCACCACATTAGCCCGCTGCGCCGCTCTGAATCCGCAGACAGGAGGCAGACAGTCTACCGCCACGGCTCCCGCGGCTCCTCGCTCCCCTAAAGTGAGTCGCCGCTGTCCTTTTCAACATTCAGAAAAAGGTCAAACCAGACAGGGAGAAAATTACACCATTCATTGTTTACATTTTATAGCAAAAAAAAAAAAAAAATTATTTGTGATTTTTTTTTTGTGTGTTACATTCCCCCAGCAAAAAAATGAAAAAGAGGAGAAGTGCCTCTTTAAAAATTAAGAACAGGCTCATTTTTCAAAAATGACAATGTTGGGTTTTTAACTGGCATGATCACATTATTAAAAACAATTGCATTCATTACAGCCAATTAAGGAGTGATTCATCCAGCCAGATAAACTATCTGTGGCAGAGTGCTAACAGGATGCAGCAGGTAATTAACCCTTAGCACTCTGTAAAGCCCATTCTGTTTTGTCCCCCGGTCTCACACACACACACACACACGTACACAAACAAACATGCGCACACTGAGTTAGAGAAACGGAACGGGCTGCGATTGAATGTGTCGGATCTGTAATAAGGGCTCTTAGCTGCCTGATCGGGGGATAGCCTTCGGGGTCTGGGCTAGCAGGGAGGGGAATTAGTGTAGAAAGCGTACAGCCTGTGTGGCTCGCGCTCTCTCCAAACACTGACGGAGGGGCGGCGTCTCAGATGAGGGGTCGCGCCGGTCCCCTGTATTAGTAAGCGTAACTGGCACCTGTGTGCGGGTCACGGGTTTTCTCACTGGATGTAGGGAGCCGCCTGGCAAGCCATTAATCAGCTTGCTGTCAAAGCATGTCAAAGGATTTGAGAGGATTACGGCTAGTATATAGAAGTGAAACAGTAGACATACTGTAGTTTGATTCCCTAAAGTATAGCAGACTGAGATAACGTTTAACAGTCATTGGATAATACTGGACATTCAATAAGATTTCCCGTTTTTGCTCCCCTGCCTCAGAGTGACTATATCTCATATCTAACCTCAGCATTAATTAGTCATGTCATGAACTTACATCAGTGGCCACTTTATTAGGCACAATAATCTTGCACCAAGTACGACTCCCACTTTATTAGGCACCCTAATATCGCACCGAGTACGACTCCCACTTTATTAGGCACCCTAATATCGCACCGAGTACGACTTCCACTTTATTAGGCACGCTAATATCGCACAGAGTACGACTCCCACTTCATTAGGCACCCTAATATTGCACCGAGTACGACTCCCACTTTATTAGGCACCCTAATATCGCACCGAGTACGACTCCCACCTTTGTCTCCAAAGCTACTTCAAGATGATTTGTGATGATCTGGATATGCCTGTTTACATATCGCCGCTCTACTGAGCTCCTGTTTCTTCAGAAGCCCGCCTAGCAACATCACCAAATTCGGCCAATCCCCTATGACCTCGTTAACGAGGCCTTTCCCCCAAGCAGAACTGCTGCTGACTGGATGTTTTGTTTTATTGCATGGTTCTCTGTAATCTAGACATTAGTGTGCATGGACATTTCAGAAGTGTAGGTGTTTCTGAGATGCTGGGACCACCACGTCTGGCACAAACCATCTGGCCATATTAAAAACCATGTGTCTTAGCCATTTAAATACATAGCCGCACGGTAACTATATCTCTAGACCCTGTCTGCATGCTATCTTCATTTTCAGTCATACGATTCACAGTTTGGAGGAGCAGGTTGTTTGCAGATGTATCCAATGAAGTAGCGACATTATAAAATTATTAAAGAAACCCATCATTTCCTACTACGTAATAACCTTTCTGCCGGACAACTGCTAGTTGATCTAGCACCACAACATAACACTACACTACATATTCCTTCCTATTTTACTTAATGTTAATAGTTAAATGACGTGCACTGTCACTTCCATTGCCACCAATCACGGTGAAAACCCCTACCTCTGTCGATTGCCAAGGATCAAGAAAAAGAGATTCTGTCAATAAGTGTGACGATGGCACAAAGGAGTAAAGGGGCCCAGAGAGGACGAGGCGTGGGGGCCCAAGAAACGCGTGTCGGGTGCTCTGTGTATCCTCAACACTGATTACGGCAGCGATCCATAGAAATTGAATAAGGCCAGTCCAGAGTTCTCAGAATAAGCCCTCATAAGTAATCAACAACATCGCAGCCTGGCCTTTCGGCCAACGTTCTGCTCTCTGGAGACTAACCACTGGCTGCTCCCGTTACTATCAGAATCACAAACCAAGCATTTTCGTCCAATATGTCAAGTAATCTGTCATGCAGTAGATTGCACCTTCTGTCTATAATAATGCTATCATGCCAGTTAAAAACACTATTGCTTAAATAAGATTTCTTTCTTAACAGTCTTAACCCTATTGATTTAACACAAAAGAAATTACGCCTGTATTTTTAGGCGATCTTTAGGTGATTATAAAAAGCCACACACTGCTATGCAAGTTTGCCATCGCTCACAGTGTGGTGATTGCAGCTCGCCACATTGCAGGCAAAGCAGTCTTGGGCACATGCCTTCTTGCCATGCTCTTGGGATCACTGGGCATGTGGTGCCTATCAGTCCTGGGCCAGTAATCTGCTTTAAACAGATACCAAAGTGACAGGGTCATGTCAGCAACAGAGCAGCCATAGAGTGTCTTCCCACTGCCTGTATATAGAGAGAAAAATCAAAAAGTGCATCTTATTTCAGGAGCTGAGAGCACTCTCTGGGAGCTATCAGGTGTCTGCAATATTGAAACGTCCCCCAGCAGCTGCTACTTGCAGCCTTACACTCAAAGCATGACGCAAATTAATATGTTAAACATTCTGCAAAAATAATTAGGTTAATATATAACTATATAACTAACTAGCGAAACAGAGGGCTGGTCCTTGGGACATAAGAAAGACATCCAAATCTACTACTTGACTCGGTTCCCAAAACCGAGTCAATATGTTCAGTTAATTTAATTTGTGTTCTACAACAAAGAACTAAGAAAGACATATATAATAGATTAAAACCTAATTTGGTTTTAATATATCAGCAATATTATTTAAATACAACCACTCAATTGCTATTGCTCTTGGATTAAAGTTAAAATTAAATATAAATGTAAGACTGAGAAAACAACTTCAATTATGTCAAGCCGCATAATGGTATAGTTATAGTTGGTATACGTACGTGTAGTATACGTGTTGCTATCATTTTCTTTGAGAGGCTGGGGGTGGGTGTGCACATAATGGGAAGCCAAAGGGCCCCCATTTACAAATATTTCTTTGTAAATAACATATCATGTTTTAACACAGCATGTCCCGTGGGTTGGACGAGGACCCACTGGAGACTGTTTTGGGGGGGGGGATATTTAGGAGGTATTGACGGCTGAGCATCTGGAGGGCAGTGTGCCGGGGATAAGGGCTTCTGACCCAGGCCTTGAAAAATGGTCTCAGTGGGGGAGACCCTTGTGCTGGTGCTCATTCAGGAGCCTGCCTTCTGTCCCTATGGAGGAATCCCTCCATTATCAGCCATAATGCCCCCCCTCACTCCCCACCTTGCTCCCCCCCTGCTGCAACCATTGGGACGTCCCACAGGGCTCTGCGATGGCTGACCTCAGCCAGCCTTTACCCTTGACTTCACTTCCTTAAAATGCACTAAATACCCTTTAATTTGACAGAGCTTGAAATTAAAAGGGCTGAAAGCTGCATCATTTGCCGCAGCCATTAAAATATTGATAAATGAATCCCTGGCATGTTCGGTCTTATGTACGGGACACTGATAAGGGGAGTCCGCTGGTAGTAATTTTGTAATGATCTTTTACAGTATTATGTACTGCAATTAATCTCCTTCTAATGATGATAAGTAAACTGGAAGAACACATAGTATTTCCCTTGTCCAGAACCCCGGGCTGCACTGGACACCAGTATATCTTATGCTAAATCATTTTTTATAATTAAATTAGTTGTTAGTAAGATATATGGGCTTGCCTGCAGTTAATACACACAAACACACACACACACACACACACACACACACACAAGCACGCAATCCATAAGACATATTTAACTCAAAACACAATTTCTTGATACTGCTAAAACATTTCAATACAGCTTTTTTTTTTCAAGAAAGCTATTTATTGTAAAGATTCAAGTCAAACACTTACACAATTTAAAAATCAATAAATATGAGCTTAGAGCTATAGAATATTACTGCATATTTTTTTAATGAAAATGCTTATTATAAATACATAATCAACACATTACTAAGACTATGAGAGGAGTATGTCCTTGTAATATATACCTTGGGCACTCTAGAGATCACAAAGTAAAAAAAATATCAGAAGCAGCAAAAAAATATGATAGTATAGTATAAATATAATATTTACCAAGCTCAGAAAGTGGATACTGCTTATTTACTTCATCAGCTAAGTCAATTAATTGCCTCACTCCAAAATAAACAAAACAAAAATCCCACCCGCTGGCCTATTAAAACAGCAAGAGGGCTAGATAGCAGCTTTTAGATGCAACATTTACATCTAATTATGTTCTTATATAATTAACCGCATTCAGTTAACAAGCATCTTGCAAACGGGCAGCACTGCTTACTCACATGAACAGTGGGGCAGCCCAGTACACTGAGTGAGTAATTAGCTCTCGGCATTCCGGTGTTAATGGAACTGATCTGAAGAATCACCGGCGAGGGAGGGCGGAACAGAATTATGGGGCACTAGCTCCCGCTAAACCAAGCCATGTATACAAAAGTACGAATTTCACTTGATGAGGTCATAGGTTAAACAACTCCCAGTATGTGATGAGTATAAGTAATTAAAAGTTAAGTAAAAATGTGTACATTTTACTGTGTTAATTTCAATGTATTCAGTGAACATCTGTTTGCAGTGATGCATTTTGGATTGTATTGATGCAAAGTACATGTTACATCCGATGTACATTGAATCTTAAACATACTATTGTACTATGAAACAAAATAATGCATGTATATCATTTCAGACTGGTACATAAATTTGCAAAATGATTATGCTATGTTTGCTGAGTGGATACATTCTTAGATAATTATCTTGACCAGGTGTTGACCATGTTCCTTGTTAGCTTCCAAAACATTTTAGATCAGTGATTTTCTTTTCATTGTTACTCTTGAACAATATAATACAGAACGGCTACAGCTAATCACTTTTTTCCCCTGGGTATCGAGTTATGAACATGCAGGTAGAATATTTTATTTCGTTCTTCGAAGCTATGAGAACTCATCTGCTGCTCTCACAAAGGCGCTCTTGAAGATTACACGTCAGTCTGGGGAAAATGCAGCTCAGTTAAAGTGCCCTTCAGCCTTGCGATGGATGAGAAATACACTCCAATCCCTGATCTGAATGTTCCCCTTACCGTCTGCAGCCAGCTCGCAGTCCTGCCATAAAAAATCTTCACTTCTGTTGAAATTATTTAACAAGTAAACACTGAATTTATCAATGTAGTTCCCATCACACTTAAACAAGAAGGTAGTTCAGTTGTTTCACTTTTGTCCTTTCATGTTTTTCTAAGTGCAAATGATTTTCAATTCAACTTTATTTGTATAGCGCATTTTCGCATTGCATTCTCTCTATATAAGTGCTATACATTATTCCAGCCCAAAGCCCAAGAAAGCAAGGAAGAAGCCTTGGAAGCAAGGCAGGTGCTGGTGCTGCTTCTGATGGTAGTATGAAGAGTATCAAATCCAAAATGTAAAAATCAAGCATGGGTGTGTGTTTGTGTGTGCGCGCTCGTGTTTAATTAAAAGAAAACTATTACAGAACCATCCCATTAAATGTATCGGGTTGGTACAACAGACAGTGGTGGGACACAGCTCACCGGAAAGTTAGCTTCAATAGCTGCTAATCTACTAACTCTTTTATCAGAGAAGCCCTATTTCGCAACCCTCCCTGAAGCCACTGCGGACTACAAACATACTGCTGTTTACATGAAACTAGGAAGGAGGGTCTCAGCTCTGTATTGGTCAATAGCTCTGTCAATCAGAACCTACACTGAACAAAAATATAAACGCAACACTCTTGTTTTTGCTCCCATTTTTCATGAGCTGAACTCAAACATAGGGAAATTTTTCTACATACACAAAAGACCCATTTCTCTCAAATATTGTTCACAAATCTGTCTAAATCTATGTTAGTGAGCACTTCTCCTTTGCCAAGATAATCCATCCCACCTC
>JAODKM010000058.1:9319131-9343452 GCA_026780845.1 Petrocephalus sullivani | reverse complement strand
ATTTGTGAACAATATTTGAGAGAAATGGGTCTTTTGTGTATGTAGAAAAATTTTCCGATGTTTGAGTTCAGCTCATGGAAAAATGGGAGCAAAAACAAGAGTGTTGCGTTTATATTTTTGTTCAGTGTAGAAAATACAACTGGGGGCCCATACAACAAAGCAGAATTTCTTGCTTGGCTGGATAACTTGTCAGATTTAAGGTAATCTGGGCTAAATGTAAGTGAATTAAGATAAAGTTCATTTAAACTTGGATAATATAAAACTGGTTATCCGGCTCAGCATGAAATCCAACTTCAAGATACAGGCCCTTGTTCTCCACTGGGTACCGCAGTTTAAATGGACAGTTTAAATATCTTCTTTCACTTACATTTCGCCCAGACTACCTTAAATCGGATAAGTTATTGACTGTCTTGTGTTATAGTCAGCCAACAGCTTGCCGGACAGACTGTTGCAGATAAGCTCACAACAGACAGAAACAAATACCTTTGATTTTAGGGTTCACTAATGCCTTTTGACCATTAACCTTTATTCATTTCACCAAAATGTTAGAGGTTTATCAGTTAGTGGAACTAAATTTAGCAGAAACGAATTGATTTTCAAAGTTAGTTTCAAATACTAAGCCGCTGATGGAAAAGTTAGCTTGTCCACCACTGAAAACCGAAGGAATTCCATTTTACTCTACCTCCCTAACTGACACAGCAGTTACTGAAAGCCATTTTCATAATAATTTAAAGAGGGTGACATTTTTAAACCAGGCAGAAGCATTTACTGAACTATTCATATGTAAACAGCATTAATGTTGACTGAGTGTATTTATATCGCTAGCATACATTATCATTAGTATAATTTTCTAAGTATGCTATCTCATCATGTCATGCCAGACCATAGTACAATATGTCATCAGATAATACTTTTTGACTTTTTGAGTGTTCGAGCTCCATTGCGAGTAACCTGTTTTTACATCAGTACGTAATACATAATACAGCCAGAAAAAGCCAAAATCATCAGCTTTGTTCATGCAATATTAACCCTGCAGTAAAGCCAGTTGTATCACACAATACAATAAGGCCAACGTGCTCAAAGAATCGTACTTGATTGGCTGCCAAATTTCTATCACAGTAATCGTTTCAGCTTATATTGAACTTATACTACAACTATGCAAGTAGGTAAGAATATCTGGGGCCTTTGTTCTGTATTTTCTACTGAGTTTAATAAACACTTACTAATTTTCCAAAGACTTTACCTTAAGGAGTGACAGTGTAACCTCCCTGAACTTGATACAATCCTTAACAATACAGAAATATTCTATCCTCTGTAGACTAATTGCTGATACGTTTCAAGTTATTCTGAACACGTTATTCAAAAGCGAAAGCATATTTATGCTGCATTTGCTGCTTTGTAACTCAAAACTATAAAAGACTGAACCAAAGAACTCAAAGTGATTCATTCTGTCAATTATTTTAAAAGATAAAAATCAGTTTTATGAGAGATCTGACCACATTTAAAAGCTCTTTGAAGGATTTAAATGTAGCTCTTAAATGAAGCCCTACATTTTCACAGAGAACCTTTACGACAGTCATTGATACTCTCATAGAGCCCACACTGCCGTATCACTGTACAGCTGACAACCAACAAGGCCCATGGGATTCAACAAAACAAATCGGTTTCGCATTTGCGTTTAGCAGTGTCTGTTCACGGGGTCATTGCTAGGCGGCACTTAAAACTTGATTCCAGCCCCATCTGCTGGTGGGTGAGGCCTAGCTTCAACACACATGCTTAAGGGTGTCATCAAACGTGAAAAAGTAACAAGTTTGTACTTTGTAGAGTACAGTGCACGGTGCAGGCAATCTTGATGACTTTTAACACCAGTGTGTCATTCATATGCCATGCAGGGCAGCAACTTTAGACATGAATTACCCAAAAGAAGGAAATTATATGAATATATGAACCTGAGCACTTTCACATTAGTCTGCAAAAAAGTATGTACAAAATGAGATCTGATTGTGAAGCTCATTTAATTCTGTCTTAGAAATTCAACACTTACGTTTCTTAATAAAATTATTGACCTTTTTATTTCTAATAAATGCTTCAAACTTCAAAATGTATTAGGAAGCAATGTTTCATTTTACAAAATATCGAAAAGTGGAAAATCTCCTTAGGTGGTATGTGCTAATAACTTAACTTTTAATGATAAGCTATCAGACCCTTAAGTGTCTGCAGCTGATTTTTCGGACATTTCCACACACAAACGCAGATAAACACATGCATTGTCATGGCTCAGGTACAGCTGCTCCATCTGAGCACTCTGACAAGTGAAACAATAGATTCCCCTTTGGTTTATTCGATGAAAAGCCAATAAGTGACTTGGAACAGTGCAATATGATACCGTATGTGGTTACATTACAGACGCACATATCCATAACTGGCATGACTAGGATTCGTAACATTATACACTCCTGCAAAACATTCCTTGGGCTGTCTGACACAAAAATTCAGTCTTCAGCAAACTGGCAGGACAGTGATGAATGCATGTCGACTGAGGTGAGCTCACATGTACATCATATCTGCCGCTCTGCAGGTTCAGAAAACTTTTTTGGAGCATATGGAAAATACGCATATTGCTGAGACCATCTATTTATCCATATTGCAGCTGTTTAGCCTTGTCAGGATCCTCCAGGCCTCTCCCAAGCAGCTCACAGCACAAGGCTGCGACATACACTAGGACGGCTCATAGGGCCATTACAAGTCTCATATTAAAGTCTCATATTAAAACTTACTTTTTTTGTATCATATGTTACAGACTTTATTAAAATAAAGCTTGATTGAATATCCAACAATTCCCCAGTCATTAACTGTAAAAGGTCAAAATATGAGGAGGACAAAGATGTCACTGCTGTCATCCCTGTAATGTCTGTTTCTGGTAGAAATTTTATGACAGAACAATAAGTAAAATCTCCTGTGGCACATTTTCTAATGCGAATCAAGCATGATCAGGTCATCGAGGGCTTTATTTGACACGTTTAATTTCAGTAGGGTCATCCATGCCTATATGACCGTCAAAACGATTCGAGCTGATATATAATAATAAAATGGACCGCTAAATAACCTCATGGTGTCGTAAACAGAAACGCACACCAAACAAAAGCTAGAGTGTTCTTGTTTTCCACTAAGGCTCCCACGCCGAGAATTGAGCACACCGAGGCTTTTCATTTGCGCTTTATTATTCTCCCTGTATCTTTGCTCATTTTTCAGCAGTATTGCATTAAGTATTGATATTGATTTCGTGTAAATGGTGGTGAAATAGATGGCTGGCGATTTTTTTTGTTATTGTTCATGAGCACTTGTAGGTAATTTATTACGGCTGCGGCGAAGCCCGTCCCCAGCTGCCAGGAGTCTGATTGAAAGTGCAGGCCTCACCGGCACAGCGCAGCTCCACATAGCTCATTTTCACGGGCGTCCATGAAGACCCGGGACGAGGAGGCCCGGGAAGCACGGGGTGATAAACAAAATCGCAGACTTTACTGGGCTCTTAGATCTTAGAGGGAGATCGCTCATGGTGCATTTCCCTCCAAACGGTGTCACTCATTCTTACAGACTGGCACTTCTGTGGCAAACCTAATGCACGGATATGTTGTAAGCCCGCTCTCTAGTTTCTTTCTTTTCTTTTTTTTTTTTTCCTTTTCTGCCAACCCTTTAAAATAAACAGCTTCAAGAACCATAGCGATAGTGTTTCTCATGTCTGCATTTCCACTCTTGGGGCTCTTCTCCTACTGGCTTTTGTTTGAGGTTTGTAGTTAAACATGTTCGTTACACTTTGGCTTTGGTGAGAAGAGAAAGGTGGCCAGAGGATCGCCAGCAAAGTCATTAGTTAATACCAATAATAGTAGGATAATAATTGGATAATAGGGTTATTTGGTAAGACCTTAATTGAGGGGCACACGTGCAAATAATGAACAAATAAAATAATGCATGAAATACATGAATTATTATAATGAAAAGATGATGAAACATGGGATCAGTATGAAAACCATTTCTGGTCAATTAATACATTAAGTAAGAGTGTACTGCTACATTATTTTATATGAAGTCATGAAATAATCTTATTATGAGTTTTATGGGTGAAGACCTTATTTCTAAGCCCATACTGACCCCCCCCCTTCCAGTCAGTCAGTGGTCCCACAGCCCACAGTGTCCAGTCCAAAACATTCTTGGACCATTAGTCAGAAGACCTGACTGTTTGTATCTTGTTTGAGTTTGTGATAATAAATATAGTCTCAGTGGTCCCTGGTGCCTGAATTTTGATAAATTTTGATAAAATTTTAATAAAATTATTATTATAGATAATTTTGGCGTAAAATATAGAAACAGAATGTATTTGAAATGTGAAAGGTGAAAATCGATAAATTAGTAAATTTTGCATCACCACATGGGTATTTCACATTGCAATAAATGCGACACCACCTCCCAATCTCTTAATTATTTTGAGAGTAACGATCCCGTAACTGACAAAAGTTCCTTATCTCTCAAATAGATGGAAATGAGACTCGGCACAGTAGATGAGCTACCCACCTGGGCTCATTAGGCATTAGACTCTCACTGATAAAAGGATGTCCTTGTTTGTGGAGTGCATTAGTTTTGTTAGTCAAAGCACTAAGAAGTTTCCAAAACCCCCCCCCCCCCCAACCCCCACCAAAAGAAAAAAAAAAACAGTCCGTAGCTTCTGTTCAAAACAATTAATCCCATCCAGCCCCTGTACACAGACGGGCAGCTGTGTTTTGCCTTTTGTTTTTCCTCCGGTGAGCATAATTACGGCAATTGAAAATGAAGAGGCTTGCTTCAAGAGTTTAATAAAATACAAGTATTTGCTATCTCTGTATAGATCATGTTACCCAGACTTGGAAAAATAGCTCTCCTAGAATAATTTAGATCAATCAAAAACAGGTGGACCACGCAAATACCGCCTTAGTTTTGCATGCCAAGTCCCCAGCCGTAGTGCATAAATGAACCTATTCTGCTTTTCCATTAGGGTCTGCTACAGTATAGTCAAAAGGACAAATATGGGACTTGATTTAATTTTTCTAAATGGGAGCCTGAATCTCTTTCTATGGAGCACTCACTTTAAAAAATATCTGTTAACCACCACTACATAGTGAAAAGGGCTACTCAACTTTGTGTGCCTGATTACAGTTAGCTAGTTGTGAAATGGTATTAGAACATGCATGCATGCTTCCAAAGAGGACACAGAGCTACAAAAAATATTTGGTAGGAGCTCCTCCTGACTGGATATTTTATTGTAAGTTGGTTTTAGCAGATTAGTATTAGCAGTAATATATGTGCGACGTTATCAGCAACACAGTTTTCAGTTTCTTCATTGATATGGATTTATTAACTCCATGTAATTCAGGTGTGCGTTTTGTTTCTGAAATTGTGGTTTATAACACAGTGGTTTATAAAACAATGAAATTAAAATTGCTCGCAATTAGAAATTAAAGGTGAACACTGTGTTAATTCTCTACCCTTCCTCTTCCTCTTGGCGATTGGAGTGTGTAACAGGTCACACAGAAAACTGCCACAGTTGTTAATTTCAGTTAAGAACCAGAATAATATTACTAATTGTAGAGGTACAGATTAATGCTGAAATATTACAGATCATTTACCACATTAACTTAGAAATTCCCTGAAATGGTTCGGCAGTATGAAACCTGGAGATGTCTCCAAAATAATGCAAACTACAACTGTTCCGTAAAAAATGATCTCAACTCATTTTAAGAGCAAGCTTGTATTTACAAAGCGTTGTGCATGTCCAACAGCAAGACCACATCAATGAGTCTATGAAGTAAAGCCCAAACAATAATAAGAAAGCCCAAAGCATAATATTAAAGACGCAAAAACAGAAGCAAAATCATGAAAAAAATAAATCTGGGGTATGGAGAAAGCAGAAAACAAAAAACTTGTAATATCTGTAACTGAGCCACAATGAGAGGTTATACAGCTTGCATTAGAAACCATGATTTGGTTATTAGTTTACTTGATACCAATGAAGGTAAACAGTACTTTCTGCAGGTATGCCATCAGTTTTTACCTTAGGAAAACAACACACATCAGTAAACAAGCAAACTGCTCCATCCACTCAGTGGTACCAGAAAATGGTCATCTTTAGCTTCTCTTTCCCAGTCACTGAAACCTGATTGCATACTTTGGCCTATCTTGGAAAGTCAGCAAGCCCACTGACAATATTTCAAGCCATTTCTTCCCCCGGAGTACAGCCGAGGAAACCCATCACTGCAAATCTTACTATTTACATTTGCAGCATTTAGCTGACACCCTTATCGAGAGTGACTTATATTACCCAATTACAATATTCCTGGAGCAACTTGGGGTTTAGGGTCTTGCTTAGGGACCCACTGGTGGCAGACAGAATTCAAACCAGGAACCTCTTGGTCTATAACCTGAGCATCATACGACCACACCACCATCATCCCTTTTCATTTGTCTAACAATTTTTTTTGTTCCGATTTTGTGAATATGGCGACATAGTTTGACTCAATAGCCCCTTAAACACGTGATACCTAACTCCATCTGGGGGGTATCAAAGGGCAGACTGGCCACTGGAGTACAGCTTAAAGAATCAGTTATGGTTCCCACAAGGAGGTGCACAGCGCCTTTATTCATACTGAGTGTATAAAGAGTGGCTAATAGTTGGCAGTTACCTGCCCTCTCCCATCATAGTCTCAAGAGAAAACAGCAAAGTCTAAACCCAGCCAGGAGAATGAAGCAGCAACCAGCCATGACTTGTGTTTTACATTAGGGTGGCACTTCGTTACACTGGGTGCTACTGCCTTACACCGACAGGTTGGGCATTGAAGTTCCACCTCTGCTCTGTGTGTAGTCATGTATATGTTACCATATATGTGATACAATTTTGACCTTGTGGGGACATTTTTTTCAGTCCCCAAAAAGGGAAACTAAATATCATTAAATCTGATCAAAAAACTAAAAAGCAAGTCTTGTATTTTGTTTGGTTACGTATGATTATGGTTAGGGCTGGGTAAGGGTTAGAGTTGCCATAGTTGGGATTAGGGTTATACCCAATAAAATGAATGGAGAGTCCCCACAAAATTAAGACACCTATTCTCCATGTGTGTGTGTGTGTGTGTGTGTGTGTGTGTGTCCATGGTCCCCTAGTGTCATACTCCAGCTTCCTACTACAGTTCAAAGTCACGCCATTAGGCTTCTCTGAGTGGCCTGTGTGTAAATGTGTGTGTAAGACTATGTGTGAATATATTCTGAGATGGACTGGCATACCATCCAGCCATGGGCTCCCTGATGGATGGGCTTTTTGCATGATTCACAGAGGGGATATAAAGGACAAGCAAAAACCCCCAATGAATGCACATGCTTGTCATTATAATCTAGTCTTGGGTATCCTTGGTACCCAACACTATCACGTCCAGCCCTTTCCTTTGTATTGCTAACGTAATGTATCTAACATAATGGATATCTCATTCTACTGATGTTACTTATACTGCACACAAGTGTACGTTTTTACTGAAGCTCATGTCACTTAAAGTTAAAACGAGGAAGGAAATTTCTATGGACCCGCTTAACAGACAGAATTGGACATAAAAAACAGAAACTACAACCCAGCTAATAGTAGATGGACGTGTTCAATTATCCTCCTATGGGGAAAAACCTACTCCTTAATCCCACATAGATTAGTCTTAAAAACACACAATGGCATTTCTTTTACGACACTGCAAACATTCTAAGTGGATTGCCAATAAAACATCAAGTCACATTTATATATTTAACGAAGAAACAACCTATTCTGAAAGGGACTATGCCAGTATTTACTATAGGTGTAGAAGGAATGCTTGGTAACACATTATATGTAGCCCATATTCATAAAGCCTAATAACTTAGTTTAGAATTCTTATAATTCATTGTAACACATTCATGAAGTATTATAAACCTGGCGAAAATTATTTATGAAAAGGTATAACGCATTATACTTGTGTATTATCTTTTACGAATGCCTTATGAAGGTCTCCTCTATAATTCATTATAAATACCATTATGGTGGTCAGTATGAGAATAAAGGATGTTTTGTGCTGCATTATGACGGTGTTTATAGTGCATTATAGATGTGAGCTTCACAGAACATTCATAATGCATAATATGCAGGACTATAATGTGTAATCCCTTTTGACAAATATTTGTTGTTATTTGTTATGAATGTGGTTAGAAATGACTAAAAACATGGCCCTAAGTAAAGTGTTACCGAAAATCTCCATAGAGAACTGCGATGGAGATAATCATATTTTATACCCAACTTTTGCCTTTTTGTGTTTTTATCGTTCATATGATTTCCGTTTGCCCTGCCTTTTTCTCCTTGAGCTCTTATTTTAAAATGGTGATTTGTTCACTCTTCTGAGTCACATTAAACACCAATGTTCTCACCAGACCTATTACAGTCTGATGGAATACATAAAACTACTGTTATCTAATGCAATATTCCCCCTTTAGAGCATACCAAGTAAAGAGTCAAGCAATGTCATTTTATTCCTTTTAAGTCTTTTATACTCATGGCAAAAGAGTAACAATTTCAAAGCTTTTGAATTTCTTGAAGAAGCAAAAAACCACATCAAATATGTATGAGCGGTTCAGTAAACAATGCCCAATGGTCTTATTCTTTTTGAATAAAAGCATTTCCAGGATATGTAAGGGGCTTTAATATTGCCTTAAATATTAAAAGAGAGAACCGTGCCTCATCTATATTTCATTTATTGGGTACAAATGTAAGGGATCATTAATCTTAAAGAAATTACCGACATTTCATTTGAAGGGAAAAAGGGTACACTTTATTCAGCAGTAATAAGGATTGGCTCTCTTAGGTCTTTAACTAAGATGGTTTCTGGGTTTTCTGAGAGATACACAACTGTAAATTTTCAGGTCTGTGAATTTTACGATCTCTATTCTGAAACAGTCAACAGCAAATCCACTCGGTACCCGGCCAGCCACAACATTAAAACCACCTGCCTAAAATTGTGTAGGTCGTCTCATGCCACCAAAACAGCTCTGACCCATCCAGGCATGGACTCCACAAGACCTCTGAAGATATCCTGAGGTATCTGGCCCCAAGACATTAGCAGCAGATCCTGTAAGTCCTGCAAGCTGCGAGGGGGAGCCTCCATGGTTTGGATTTGTTTGTCCAGCACATCCCACAGATGCTCGATCAGATTAAGATCTGGGGAATTTGGAGGCCAAGTCAACACCTTTTTTATTAAACCATGCTTGAACAATTTACATTGTGGCGGGAATGCCGTTGCCATGAAAGGGTGTTCTTGGTCTTCAGTAATGTTTAGGTAGGTAGTACGTGCCAGAGTATCCATGTGAATGCCAGGACCTGAGGTTTCCCAGCAGCTCATTGCGCAGAGTATCACACTGCCTTCTCCAGCTTGCCTTCTCCCCATATTGCATCCTGGTGCTATCCTTTCTCTCAGGTAAACAATGCACACACAGCTGGTCATCCACATGATGTAGCAGAAAACATGACTCTTCAGACCAGGCCACCCTCTTCCATTGCCCCGTGGTCCAGTTCGAACACTCACATGCTCAATTTTGGTGCGTCAGCAGGGTTCAACATGGCCACTGTCACTGGTCTGTAGCTACACAGCCCCATACACAGCAAGCCCTGATGCCCTGGGTGGTCTAACACATTTCTATCATAGCCAACATTACCTTTTTCAGCAAATTTGTGCTACAGTAGCTCTCCTGTGGGATCAGACCAGATGTGGTAGCCTTCAACAAACATGCACATCAGTGAGACTTGGACACCCAGTACCCCATCTTCAGTTCACCAGTTGGCCATCCTTGGACCACTTTTGGTGAGTACTAAGCACTGCATAATGACAAAACCCAACAAGACCTACCATTTTGGAGATCCTCTGACCTAGTTGACTAGCCATCACATTTTGACCCTTGTCAAAGTCACTCAGATCCTTTCCCTTGCCCATGTCTCCTGCTTCCAACACATCAGTGTCAAGAACTGACTGTTCACTTGCCAAATATATGATGGCACCTATCAAAGCAACAAGACAATCAATGTTATTCACTTCACCTGTCAATGGTTTTTATGTTATAGTTGATCAGTATATACATACTAATGCAAACAAAGGTAATATATTCTATATTTTTTGTGCATACAGTGATAGACAATTTTTAAACTATATCTTCTATTTATTTTAACATTTATCTTATTGTGACTCTTAGGCAATGGGAATAGCAAATTATGGTGGTTTAATATGTCTTATGCCTTACACTCTATAAATAAAGAAATGGTTTAAGGAATGTGGAGGCATACTTAGGTGCCAATGATCCTACTGTACAAATATCTCTGACATATATAAATATAATATATGAATTACTTTGTGGGGTAAAGCTCACAGCCACACTGTCACAGTCCCACAAGTAGTATGAAGCTGACATGGCCAGCTTCCCCTCTCCTGTGTGTAAAACTCCCCACTGAATTATTAATTCTCTGTTGTTGATCCATCATCAACCGTGTACATACATTCCAAGAAAATGAGTGTTACAGTAGGCCGGGATCTATAACAAAAAGCTTGACACATGCTGCTAATTCACCTTGACAGTCTTTTCAGATCTAGCTTTATAAATAATTTACAGCCACGTTCAGCTACCACTAGAGCTTCAGCTGCTAGATTCTGCAATCATAATGGGCGAATATTTGTTTATAATTTATGTACACAGTCCCGTGTCAGTTCCCCTGTCTCATTTGCATAGGCAGATTGAGACGCTGGCTCCGTAATGAGGGCGCGGAAGACAAATGGGCCTCCCTCCCTGCCACTGCAGTTCTGTAAATGTTTGATTAGTTTTGAATGGATTACTGTTAGATTATCTGGTTCAGGGGTTAAGGCTGACACCTCTCTGCTCCCACTGGTTGCCCAAGCTTCCCCCAACGGCCTGCCAAACCTTGTCAGCCATTATGCAAAAGTGCCAAGAAAATGCTGGGGGCATGCATTTTTTTGGCTGCAAATGCACCATGACTATGTCTTCACCCACAACACCACAACACCCCCCCACCCCAAATGACAGACATTTCATTACAATCTAGAAGGAGGTAGAGACACTGGGACACTGGGAGATTAGGAGAACAAGTACTCTTCTTCCTCATCGTGGCCATCAAGTCATAAATCCTTTAAATATTCAGGTGGTCATTTCTACATGATGTTTTTATAGTGCTAAGTATATTATCTATCTCTATATATATATAATATATAAACAGTTGCTCATATTGTTAGAGGTTATTAGAGTTTTATATTAGAGATGCCATGCATGCAGATATGACTGTGATATCGCGTGAGCTATGACATCCAACAACACTGCTAACATTTTTGCACATTTTATGACTATAGCAATACTCATTAGGTATAACCCAATAAGGCTTTTAATTCTGGCATTCTTCACTCAGCAAAGATACAAACCACATTCAAACCAATACATCATTCTAGTAATCAGGTTTTTTTCATTTATTTAATTGCAAATTTTAATCATAAAATTACTGCTGTATAAATTATTAATATATTTTATGTTCAAATATTGTCAGGCAGGTCAGATCCTGTTTAGATCCTGCATACTTCTGCATACAGTTACGGGGCAGCAGTCCGCCACTCCTTAGCTATTTAACAAGCGGAATTTTTTTTTTTTGCACTTGGATGGCCATAAATTGTCTGGGCTGAGCCGATGCGTGACTCCATTGCTTGTATGGCAATCATGTGGGTGATTATATGGGTAATGAAATGCGCGCCTTGCTCGTGGTGTCAGCCCCAGCCGCCCAGCCCGGAGCCTCTGCTTAGGGCCTCTGATGGATGGTGCACAACTGTTGAGGTGAGTGAGAGCCATCCGTTCCGTGGGCCATTAGGAGACGGGCGCGAGGCGGGCCGCCCGCCAGGCCCCACTCGCCTCCTGACAGCCCCGCCGTCGCGCTACATTCCCCCCAATCTGTTTTGCTTCCTGTTGTGACCTTTCATACAGTAAAATGTATTAGAACACCATGGTCTCATTAAAACAGTGCATTAACCAAAGACTCTTTTTAACTAAATGACAGCCTAAAGGACTGAAAGCTAATAGCCACAGGCAGTTAGAAACTTAACTCATGAATCAGACTGTTAATGCTGCTTGATGCCTGCAGCACAGTGGGCACACGACAAGCTTTCCGTTTTCCTGGCCTCTCTCACTCGCTCTCTCTCTTCTTCCTCCTTTTCTCTCTCTCTCCTTCTCTCTCTGAACTCCATCCCCACTCTGATAGTTCGCAAAAGAGGGAAAGCTCATTACTTTCCTCCTGATGGGAGAAAATGAGTGAACGGGCAATAATAAAGCTTGAATTTTTCAATACCGTTAAAAATGAGGTTCTGACAGCTTGCCGCCATTGCGGGGGGACAGGCCCAGATACTGCACGGAGAGCCACCGAATTAGCAATATCATATATCATAAAATCTAATTAAATCAAAGAGCAGAATGAAATTAGTTTTCTGTGACTGAAACCGCAGCCAAGAGAGCTCTATTAAATGAACTGTAGAGGGTGAATTAAATAATTCACAGTGAGGGATTTTGCATTTATACAAAAATTGTGCACTTAATTGTCCATGCTATATTACAGATTTGGCCTTATGTTAACAATGTGCCTTAAGCACACTTACTTGAGCATATCACACACATATTAAAATAAACGTAGCTGATAAGGCTTAAAACACAGGACGAAATTAGACAATAATAATCAAAGAGCTGCCTGGATAATACCCAGGGCGGAATCATAAATAGTGGTGGACCCGTACCAAGCTGGTATTAAATAAAGATCATTTAAGTAGCATAGCAAGTATGCCTTTGCATGAGGCCATTGTCTCCAAAAACATGGACAGGCCACAGCTTGATATAACTGGTCTTATCTAATTTTCTCAATACATAGAAAAACAGTGTTTTTCACTTTGCGTTAAATACTACAGTAATCACATAATAATACTTTCTAGCGTAGGGCACGGGTTGCAAGGACTCCTGGAAAAACTGTATCATGAAGGATTCCGGGTAGCAGCACTGTATTTTTTATTATTTTCAAAGTACCCTAATATACATATTTCAGTTACAGCAAGGTGATTTCTGCTCGAGAAGGCAGTTAGCGCAACCTTCCATTTTCTGTAAGGTTAATTAAACCACAAGAACCTTCTTTTGCAAAGATTAGTCACTCACACGCCGTGGCAGATTTAAGGCAATAAGTCACAATGTTCCAGTTAATTGGGAGCAAAGGAAGATACTGGTTCATGTACTTACATCAGTACGTTACTTTACAATCAAAATGAACTTGATTACTTCATGAGTTTAATAATCTCATGTAATTTATGTAACCGACTTGAACAAGTCGGGAGTGCCGTTTGGCCGTGACTCCTGCAATACAGTTTATTGTGCTGTGACATCAAATCGCATCTTTATTCATATTGTATAATTTAATACATGTTGGTTGTTCCAGTATATTGAAGTCATCCTCAGCATGAGGCAGACAGACTGAGCCAATGTATTCAGGAGAACTCTTGCCTGTGCAGGTCTTATAAAACTGATTGGTAAACGAGGGGAAAATTTTGTGCTCAAGCTATCATACAGAAAGCACTCAGCTAGTGTAATCATTCTCTTTCCCTATCCTCTTTTATTCTCTTCTGGCATCACACAACGCAACTTTATTATAGTTGCTGTCAATACTGTAATAATAAAAGAATGCAAAGGGCAGAGAGCAGCGTATTGCACTCCTAACAAGAATATACTAGATGCACATTCAGTGAATATTGAGTTCTAAACTTGTCTTATCATGATTTGTAGCCTTGTCACCGCAAATATTTTTCAATGTCATCTCCCAAGCCTGTGCTGTCACTTACGCGGTCAGCTGGGGAATAGGAGGCATAACACAATGATCTTGCTGTTAATGGGAGCTGTTGAGAGTGGCAAGGGTGATGAAGCCCTATTTAGGTACAGGGACCATATTTCTGCTTGGGGACATTATTATAAAACATGATGTTATTTTGTCAGATTTCAATCATTTTTCTAGCTATTTGTTATCACTGCATAGCAGGAACATCAAGTAATGACAGATTAGTTGATGCGTACAGTGAAACACATGGTTTCCCTTATTCTGAAGGCTTAACTTGAGCCCTTGTATGCACTCCCCTTTCAAGGTGCAGCCTTCTCAGCGTACAGTGCTGTAATTTTATCGCAGATCATTACATCACAAGCCTTAACCAGACCATCCCAGTGGGAAGAATGATCAGAGCTAAGGACTTGGGTTTTTCTCAAGGGGGGTTTTGATAAATCCTCCCAGGTAGTGAGTCCAATCTGTGTTTGCCTTTGTTTAGAGACTGTTGGCGTATCAAATATCGCTACGAAGCAGGCCACTGAGGTGGAGAGTCTAATTTGTCCCGATAAAAAGTGATAGAGAAAGAGTCTTTGTTTTGTGGTCTAATTCGATTTGCAGCAGAAAGGTAGGTTTTATTTCTTTCGACCAATAAGATCAAAAGTTAAACTGGCATGCTCGTCTACAGGCATACCTGCGGTTAAACACAGGTGATCTTTGACATTATAGGTCTTCATCAAGATCTGCTCTACAGTTGAAGCTTAAAGGGTGCCCAATCCAAAATGTAGAGGTGACTCTATACATCATGAACCTAATACACATCTACCTAATACCTATGTTTGTTTGCAGTTCAGCTTTTCAGCCAACTTTGAAAAGGGCTTGCAGACTAACTGTAACTCTGTAAATCTGTAAATCTGCTAGCATTTTTTCACAGGTAAAGTGAATAAATGTTAATGGTCAAAAACACTTGTAAACCTTAAAATCATAGATATTTGTTCCTGTCTGTTGTGCGCATGTTTGCAGCAGTCCATCTGGCCAGTTGGCTGACTTAGTGTAAACACAAGATGTAATTGGTTGATAACTGATAGAAGAATTTAAATTGGGATACTCTAAATGGAGCGGAGAATAGGGGCCTGTATCCCAAGGCTGGATATCTTGCTTAACCTGTCAGATTTAAAGTACCCTAGTTTAAATAGACTTTATGTTAGTTCATGTACATTTAGTTCAGACTACCTTAAATACGACAAGTTATCTGGCTAAGCAAGAAATCGTGCTATGTGATACAGGTGCCAGTTGTATTTTTTGGTTTCTGCATGACAGAACTATAGACTAATAAAGAGCTGAAATCCTCCTTCCTAGTTCCAAGTAAATGGTACCATATCCGTAGTCCACAAGCAGCTTCACTGAGGGAAAAATGTCAAGATGGGCCAGTTGTGAAATAGGGCTACTCTGATAAAAACGCTTATATCTCGCCAATGGAATGTCATAGAAAGAAAATTCGGACTCAAATTTATTCTGGAGACTACAGAACCCTAGGATGCCCAGGTGGATAAGTCCTAAATATCCCCTGGTAATCTCTCTAGTCTGACCAATGGGACTAATGGGAGTGTAAAACAGGTTAAAATTTTAGCTCTCTGGGTAATGGTTTAGCAGCAATGGTTTTATTGGTTTCAGAAGCAAAAACCAAAGTCAAATTATAATAAAAATTAGAAGTTATTGTTAACTTCTGTCAATTTTTTTTCTGGTATATTGAGTTAGCTTTAATGAATTAAACTTTGGAGTACAGTATTAGGATTAGCGGATTATCGAAGCTCATTTCTCGATTAGCTATGCCCTCCATTGCATTTCATTAACTGAACCTCCATAATGCATTTACTATGCTTTTGTAGAGCATTCAGTGCACTTTAATAATGCCTTTATAATGCATTTATAGAACATTCATAAGCAGCATGTAAGTATACCTAACATACCTTAACACCTTTAATATACATTACTAAGAAGTTTTATGATAATAACAAACATGTGGCACTCTAATGCCTGAATAGGACTCATTTACAAATAGGACCATTTATTTGCAGTCTTTTTGCAACTGCTTTTCTAGCAGGTACTGCCTAGCAAGCCTCCTCTGGGTGCGTTAATGGTTATATACGTTTGCGCATTATACTTATAGACTTATACTTAGTATACTTATACTTTAGTATAATGCTCAAATGTATTTTTATTATATTTTAAATATTGGTCATAATAAAGGTTTAGTGGGTAGCAAGGTTGTCTCAGGGTTGGGGGTTTGAAGCCCTCGTCTACTCTCTGTGGCATTTGCTATTTCTCCCTGGCTCATGTAGATTTCCCCCTTAAGCCCAAAGACATGCAGCTGGCACCTCTAAATTCCCCATGGTGTGTGTGTGTGTGTGTGTGGCCTGTAATGGATTAGCATCCTTGTCCGAGATGTACCCCTGTTTTGTGACTCATGCTGCATGAGATAGGCTTCAACCCTGTCAAGGATAACATGTTAGATGCTTTAATACAATTTTTTAACACAAATGTTTAAAAAATTATTTAGGGTACAAAATGCATATATTTGCATATTTAAACCAAAGAACCAAACCAAAGAAATAATTTCACAAAAAAATTACATAAGGACAGAAAATAGGGAACATGGTAGCTTTTAAAACATTTGTTCTACTTTTTGTTATTTTGGAAAAGAAGACCTATTTACATAATGCGTGTTCTGAAATGACATGAATAACAAAACCTGCACAGAAGCCAAAGTGACCTTCAGAAAGCAATGTCCACAAATGCTGTGGATAAAACTGTAATTGGCTTTTACCTGAGCATGACTTGCATATGTGTGGTTTTGGTTCCAATGCTTTTTAAAATATTAATATTAATACAGGCTAGTACTGGGGTCCATCTCTGCTCTGCCCCATAGCTTGGAGTTCCTGAGAGCCACCATTACCGTAATGCCCCCATTGGCTCAGAATGTACATACAATTCCAGCCAGTGATCTAAGAGCAGCATTTAGTGGAACTAAGTACAGAAATGGACCACAATTACTCTGTTCAAATACTTTTTGGTTTTGAAATCGTATTCACCATAGGGCACAATGGAGTTTAAACATTTTCATGCAATTATTTTTTGCATGCCTTTTCACAGTAGGGTAGCATGACGTTCTCTAAAGACTCATGGAATATAACACATAACACATATATCTGAAATTCTATCTGCTCTTTCCTTTCCATGAACAGCCAATGTGCTATAAAGGTTTATTGCTCTTTATGTGAAAACCCCCGAAGCACTGCCTCAGTGAAAATGTAAACCTGTGTGTCACCTTGCTTTGAACATCCGACCCAACAACTACGCATACTGACGCACTCAAGAGATCTTTTGCCGATTAAAATATTCGGAATAAGATGATAACAGAGAACCGTGGTACATTTTCAAATACTAATCAGAATCATTAGTGATATCACAGCTTGGAATGGAAAAAATGCCCAGATCAGTTTTCCTTACCTATAATCACCTCTTACCTGACCACGATTTATAGAGTAGATTTTTGGATAACAAGTGTACCAACTCAGTAACACTGGAACAGTATAGAAAAGTAAATAATCAAGAACAAGCAATATTGCATAGAAATTCATATACAATGGCTTGTGTACACTTTAAAATGATTTGCAAATGCTACACAGTACATACCTGATCATTACGGCTATTATCACTTGCAAATCCTTAATTCTAACAAACTTATTATTTGAACTTGTGTTTATATTGTAGAATAGCAAGCAGTTTTAAATATACATACTTACTATGCACGTTGGAACAAATAAATAGGATATATAGCACCTAAAATTTTATTTGATAAAACTTGCCATTGACTGGATGTTATGCTGACAAATCTATAGTGTGCACTGCATGAAAATCACAGGTGGACGGCTGCTTCTGAGGAGCAGGAAGAGCCACATCTACTACCAACAATCACACCACATTCAAAACTGCTTAGGTCATGCGCCTTAGTCATTGTGATGGTTAGTCAAACAGTAACTATATCTCTCTGCCCTGTCTGCATGCTGCACATACTGAGTTACAGCCACGTGATTGGTGGTTTGGAGGAGCAGGCTGTTTACAAGCAGGTAACGAGCAGGTATACCTAATTAAATGGTAAGTCTGATGCTGGCCGCATTTGAAAAGGTGCAGTGATACTATGCGTCACCAACATTCCTGACAGATAGCATTAGCATCTACTGAATCACCTTAGCATCAGCAGACATTCAATAATTGACTCAAGAGCAGCAGTTGTAAACAAATCACACAACAATCCCTGTATTCCTGAGACATCATTGCAACTGCCAGACAGCTACAAAGTAACTCATTCAATCCTAGCTAAGATCTTTGAATAGTGAGGATTTATCTTGCTGAAAGGAGACAAAATCGGTTGAACAAAGTCACACTGTAAGATGTTTATGAGTTAAAAAAAACGATCAAATTTCATGTAAAATAAGCTTTAGTGCAGGAAATAGTACTCATATTTTATGTCTAATTCAGGAGAAAGATATATTTCTTGACCAGAGAAAATGTGATTTGTGTGACGGTTTCCCATCATCCTATCGCTTGCTAGTCGGAAGATAAAATGTCGCTTAGGATAATGTAATTGGCCTTAAGGTATGAAGAGGTGAATTATATTCTGTGATTTATAATCTGGAAATTAAAGACTCACTCATTTTCTAATTTAATTCCATCTCCAATGGAAAAATGTTCACTCTGAGCTAAATTGGCGAATAATGTTGCTAATTCAAATGCAGATCTAATTTCAATTCTGGTTGCTGTTTGTCATGATTGACGAGTCCCCGATGGATCGTTACCTCTCCTACCTCCCCATCTCACCAGTGCTCCGGCAGTTGTGATAATAACTGGAGTGGCAAAAATGGGCGAGTGAGTTATGAATCACATTTCCAGCTCCCTTGTTAGTTAAGACTATAATGCTTTATTTAATAGAATTTCCCCCTTTTCCAAAGTAAGACTTTTTAAACCCCACAATTGTGTACAATTAATGAAACTGTTCATGATAGCCATGACATTTTTATATTAGTCTTCATGCTGTAGATTTAGCATTGAGTTGATAAAAGATTGAGCATCCAGTCGATGTATAAAGCCCTTATTCACATGCATAATTACTTCAGCCTCATTGCAATACAAATGCCATCGGAATACATTTGCTGTTATGAAGTTGATTTAATGTAGGGTAAATGTCAAGGTAATTACATGGCAGTCCAGGTTAAAAGTAACATTAATTTCACCTGCCGAGTGACATTCAGCAAGCCAAGAAAGACTTAATCCTGAGTTTATAAAGGTCTCAGCCAATCATTTTCTGTGGATTCTTTTTGGCTGGAGTTTAGGATGACAAAACACCTCAGAAATAGAACATCTGAAAAATATTTTATCCATTCTTGTCTGAGACCATGAAGTTGGCTTGAAGAAAATTCAAATGGCATCTTTCCATTATCCAAAAAAAGGATTGTTTTGTCCAACTGGGCTATAAAGTATGCACTAAAGGGTGTCTAATTAAACTACCTCATGCACTTTCTACTGGTGGTTGAATGTTATGCAATGTGATATCAATATACAAGGCAGCATTATAAGCAGTAAAATGTTTTCTCTCCTTGTTTATTTAACAGGCTTCTGCAAGCAACAGGCTTATTTTATAGTCATTATATAAATGAAAGGCGAGGCGACGAGGCACGAGTTTATGAGGCTCTCCATGTGTCTGCCTGCCGTTTTCACTCGACCAGGGACTTTCGGTGCAGCTCCCACTCCTAGTTATGGGTCTCCAGCCCCTGCTGGAGGACTTTTTGTGGACCTTCAGATTCGGTCAAAAGCTAAGAATGCAAGAGGGCCCACACCCAGGCGCTCTCTTTATTCGCTTATTAGGGCCCTTTATTGTGCCGAAAAATGAAAAAAAAGGGGGGCTCCGATTGTCTCGGCCCTCACTACCCGTGCACTGCAGTGTCTAATGACATCCAATTCAAGCATTGTCCCAGTGAGGTCATTTCCTCCACAGTTCATTCTGAAGAATACCCGGCGAGTGGCGAGGAGTGCAGTGGCTTTGGAGTTTCATGGCTTTCTCCAGGGCTTAATGACGTGTCCGAGTTAATGGCCCCTGCATAAAAGCTGCCGTTCTTGATTCTGCACTTTGCTGTTATACCCAGTGCTTGAGAGGAAAAGGCATGAAAGAGGAATTCTCACACCTTTTTTTTGTTTTCTGTCCCAAACCACGGGATTCCGTGCGACAAAAGCCAACTGGGCTGACAGCGCTTGAACACTAAGAGGGATTACAGCTGGAGAAGATTAAGGTGACCGTCTAAGGACCTATGGAGAGCGCACTGTCACTGGGAACGTGCCATATTGAGATGTTCAGTAGCTCACTCGAGTGGCCGGGCCTCTCCTCTATGTAAGAAATCTGTCTCTTTATTGGCAAAAACTAATTTGAGCCCAACAGCAATAGTTTCTTTGTCATTTTAGTAAACCAGTCAAAACCAATAAGATTTAAGGTTTTTGTGCCAATGTCCTATGGTTTTTCAACTTAGACATTAATCTTTTTGAATTGTGCCTATATTTAGACATTTTGTGTATAAGAATATTGAAGGGCACAATTGACGCAGAAACTCTGTCAGACTGGAATATGTCACATCATTTGTACTGAGACCACTCTGATACGACTTAAGTTTAATATTAAGTTTACTAGTAAAAATAATACAACATATTAGCAAACAGTTAAATGTATAATGGCATTAAACAGATTTGAATGAGCTACACAGCCGACTCTCTTTACAATCCCTGCAAAACACAATAGTTCATTCCACACTGTTTTTAATGAAATGGGCCCATTTACAAAATGTCTACGATATTAATGCAGGACAAATGCAGCAGTAACCGAGCCGACTAATTTTTGCTCATTTCATTTGAATTATTAATAATAGCGAAATATACCATATGCTCCCAGAAGAGCTTTATACATTTATTTCAAACAAAATTGCTACTGTTTGGTGAAGAGTATAAGTAGCTTAACTGCTCTTTTCAAAAGAGGTGACTTATATAGGGATTTAATCAAGTATAAATCAGCCTTTGTAATTAGGGTCACAGCTGCTGCCCAGCCAAAGGCTGGCAGCTCTTACTGCTTGTGGGCTTTCATCACCTGAATTACTTTAATCAACTATCATTAGTTTTCCTCTGATCACATTATTATGATTTGAAGTCATATTTTTAGCAAGCAGGGTATACAATTGTATTTCAAATAAAAGGTTTTTTGTTAACTTTTAGCTGCACACAGACTGTTCAGGCAGTAACGACTCAAAGATGAAACTCATATATACTCAAAAGCACCAGCCTATATGATGGAATTAATGGTCCTTAATCTGAAAATTGGGAAAAAAATAATACGGTTATAAAATGACAGAGAATTCATTATTTTACTCGCATGGTTTATATACTGATATTAAATCAGAGTATATTGAATAATTTTGATAATAATTTCTTATTATCTAATGCAACTGCAATATATGTGTTATAAACACATAAGAATCCTTATGACAAAGTAATTAAAGGTGACTCGATGCATTGCAATGCAAAAATTGATACTCAGACTATCATTTGACAGACAAAATAACGTATTTGCTGGACATTATGCATGTTGACTATTTTAAGTTTTCATTTAGCACTCTGATAAAGTTCTTCAAACTTGTTTGGATTCAGGAAAGTCTCTCAGTTAGTGGTAACGGTATACTATGTATGAGAGTATGAGAGTATACTCGGACGACTGCATGTGTTCGCCTGCATTTCGAGTGAGGTGGCTTTGTGGCTAAAAGGAAACTGTTCCGATATCTCTTTGCAAATTGTCAATTAAAATCGTTTTAAAATGAAAACAAGAAATGAACACTGAATCATGCTAAGACCTGTTAATGACACTAAAGAGATTGCATTATAACAGGGCATTTCCTCACAAGGAGGTGGGGCACCACCTAGTGGTCAGTAATTATAATAAAATAAAAAATAAAAAAACTTGTAGCTTATCATCAGTCATTATAATAAATTTAATCAATGTTACATTTCTATCCATTCTACACCCCTTTGATTGCTTTTCCATCTAAACCATTAGAATGCATATTTAATTATTTCCAGAAAAACAAAACATCTACAATTTTCATACTACGCTTGACATTCTCCTGTTCTTCTGTACAGAAATATAATGATCTTCAAGTGTGTCCAAATCATTTTGCGTCTAATTTGTTTGTAGGCTTCACAGGCATCACATGTGTTTGGTACGTTTTTGCCTTCTGCTGGTCGTGGGACACAGTAGAAGGAAGCAAACTGGCACAAAGATTCACAGCAACAGGGCCACTTGTAAACAAAGCCATGGAAATTAGGTACTTTGTCCCCTGTTAATTTTATTGCTACATGTGAAAGTGAAAAAGGCTTGGAACAATTCATACACAGTTAGTAAGGGGAAAAAATAGAACAGGTAGTTAAATTTTGTTCACTGTCAATCACCATTCAAGCATCAGTTTAGGCTATTAGGTATGTTAAATACGTTGGAAGGGAACAAATTTCCTGGTATACCAAGCCGCCACCTTTGTGAGGGCTATCTGTAGCTTTGCATACATAACGCACATTTGTTTGGCACACGTATGTAATGCAAAGCAATGTGACCTTATACTCCTTTGCTAAACAACTGCTTACTGTTTACCTGGAACTGCAACAGTGGAGCGTTCTTCATTCTAAGATGTTACGCAGTTAGGGAAATGTTATTGAAATTTGCCAATACTGAAGCTGCGGTATACAGATAAGTATCAGTTTTGACCCTATTGCAAAAATAATAATAATACAAAAAAATGCAACAACTTTGAACATAGAATATTATCCCCTTGAAGCAAGAATGTATTTTCGTGAAAAAAAATATATGATGTATATTATCTCATTAATAATTCCTGAATACATTGTGCAAATTAGCACTTTTTAACACCTCTCATCTGTTATACAAACAAATGCAGAACACTGACAAGTCTACTGCTATTAGACGGAATGCAGATCCAATAAACAAAGGGGTAGAATTAACAATATGGAACATTATGTAAAGTTTTATTCTGCACATAGCAACATCATACAGAATAGATTCACTGACATACATTTCAGGCTTCTTTTTCCAATGTGATAAACATTTAAAAAAGGAAAACTGTCTTTAGATTGCTCTATTGTTTTCTTTTATTCGGGGTTAAGCCCCTTCAGAAAATCACCATAGGGTTCCTCATGGTGAGTAACAGAAAACACACCTGCTGCTTTGATACATAAATTGCAACTCAAGTGTTGTCACATTGCTATTTTTAAGCTGGTGAATGGAGTGAGCTGCAAATTAAAGGAGAAGGTCAACTCTGAAATCACCCCAAAATTCATCTTTCCAGATGACAAAGGGGCCGCGATCAGGTGAGAGCCGGAGGATTGTGCTTATAAATGTTATTTCATTACTGGGTGCTCCATCTCCCAACAGGTGATGGGGACGTCATCCCAACCTTTTCACCGCAATTTCTGTTTCCACCCCTCCCAAAAAAAGATGGAGGCAATTACTCCTTATATGCCCGATGCCCTATCTCAAAATGCAAATGTATCATGAGCATCATTATGTCTCTGTGCAGTTTTACAATAGCTACATTCACACTTAAAGTTGGATTGTGTGCAAGGAATTAAAACTAGGCAACCGTTTTATTCACGTGTGAAAGGATTAATGCGAGAATGATAAACATATACTGTTTCGAACAAATGACTCAATTAAACGAAGGCTGTTTTCATGTAGGTCATACATCAGTAAAATGAAACACATATGCTTAATGTTTAATACCCGTTATCCAGAGAATACACACACACTCATACAAGCACAAATCTAGCTGGATGAACTGCTGCACATCAAATTTTATTTAGAGGAAACAATATTTCATTAAGTATCCAGCCTTTATGAAAACAAGTTTTGTTAAAGCTTAAACAGGGTGGAGGGTTTGTAATAGGGCGCACAAACCCAACCTTTAAATGCACCGTTGCCCTTATTCTGTTTATTTATGTATTTGTTTGTTTGTTTGTTGCTTATATTATTAAGTTGAAAAAAAAACTCCCGCGCATCATTGGTAACAGTATAGAGTTTCATGAACACTGAGGTTCCCTGTGATTTGTTTTACAGTTAGTAGTGCTGAAGTGGTAATTATCCAGCTAAAGTTTAATTGTTAAATTGCTATTAGGTTTGTGAGGGGGGCATAACTGGCCCCCCACCCCCCCCCCCCCCCTTGTTATTTGGATCATCTAACAAAAACCCACCCATGTTTAAACCGTGTATTTTAGCTACCCGGTCAGGAAAAAATAGTATTTTACGACAT
>JAODKM010000058.1:9236182-9255116 GCA_026780845.1 Petrocephalus sullivani | reverse complement strand
GTGAATGTCGCACATGTAGTTGTAAGCTTGTGTGTTGAATATTCAAAATTAGGGAGAACCAGCCTTGCCATTTGAGTTATCATAACAATAAGTTCAGTGGTTACTGGGAGCATTGCTTCCCAGCAATTATGGGTCCTGAGAACTTTAGTTTCATCAGTATAACATTTTCTCATTTTATTGTCGTTTTACATAACTTTAAGCATGCAAAGCAGTGGTGCCTGAAGTTAGATATTTTGATTGGAACTTCAAATCGTTTGCCATACAAACAATCATAACAATGTAAATTTTACATGGCTGATTATTTAGCATTTAATCCATTCATCGTATCCCCCATAGTCTGTGACCTAATGGATAAGGCGTCTGGCTTCGGATCGGAAGATTGAGGGTTTTAGTCCCTTTGTGGTTGGTGACATCCATCCACTTTCCTTTCTTGCTTGTCCTACAGTATGTGAGGGTTACAGGGATCTTGGGAACCAAAGTCTCTGGGTAAAATGAGATGCTATATCAATTATTGATTAGTGATCAATCAGCACACTAAGTTTTCACAGTGGTTAGAAAAATGGTTGTACTTTGTTTCAGCTGTAACAATTCATGCTTTTGAGTTGTATTTTTATGTGTTTGTGGTGTTTGCTGTATTGATTTCTGTAGCGGGGAAATTCAGTTTAGCTTAGTTTAGCTAAAAATAAAACCAATTTGCTAACTTGGCACCCCCTTGCCTAGTTGGCACCTCCTCTTGCCTAGTCCCCCTAAAGTATGGTTGGTGACTCCTGCCCCCCTTGCCTATTTGGCGCCCTATTGCTAACTCGTGCCCATTGTTTCCAGGAAACTTTGGTTCCCAAGAACTTTGGTTCCCAATAACTTTGGTTCCCAAGAACTTTGGTTCCAGGGAATTTTGGTTCTCCAGAACTTTGGTTCTATAAAACTTTGATTCCAGGGAACTTTGGTTCTCCAGAACTTTGACTTATATGGATTGGATCAAAAAGCTTGGGACAGAATCATTCCTGTACAAATACTGTTTAAATAATTCCCTTCAAGGAGTCCACTTGCAGTGTTCATTTTGTGTTTTTTTATTCTGGCTAGATACCTGAGGCTAATACTGCATGCACAAAAAATATGATGGAAAAAGAAAGCAATTTTCTCTCAATGACAAATATATACCCATCAAAGTTTATGATAAATTGCCAAAAATGAGGCAACAATATACAGCAGCGAACCTACAAAAAGCTATATTTTATGTACAGTACTGGACTGTTTTATGGTGAAGTTGAATTAAACACAGTTCAGTAATTGAATTTCTGCAATACTGTAATTTGAAAAGTGTTTGAAACAGCTGTACTATATTTTTAAAGAATTGAACAAGCTGTATTTTTGTTTTTTCCTTCTAAAATCAGAATACCAAATATACTGATGTACACGGATCATGACTTACTGATACCAACATTAGCCGAAACCAGCTCAGACACAATTAGCATAACGTTGTCCAAGTTGAACATGTACTTGTGTATTTAGGATCTGCCAGTGTTAAATGTATTCATTTGTTGAATTGTGGGTACTGAACCAACAATGATGTATATGAGTACTGTACTGTACATGTACCATTGCAGCCCTACAAAATATACATGGGCTGGTTTTGCAATATTTACTGTATATTGTTTGAAGTGTGCCAAACCACATCACAGATGATGAAGGCATGTTGAGTCTGATGTCCCAGAAGGGTGAGGTAGGAGGAAGATATGGAGGAATTCCATTGCAAAATGGAGAGGGTAGCTTTTTTATTGAGTTATTGGAGTGTAGAATAAATCAGGTTGGCAAGATGGAGGCTGGCTGGTTTTAGGTAATTGCCCCAAGGACCCAGTTCTGTGTGGATTCTGTGGTCCCCGAAGCTCAGAATTGTTCATTCTCTTGTGGACCCACTGATAAAACCAGTCCAAGGGTTTCAAAGCTGGGTTCAAGCCCAAGGGTTCAAGGCTGGGGGCCTTGAGCAAGGCCCTTAACCCCCAGCTCCCTGGTTGCCCTTCACAGCCAAGCTTACTCTCATGGAGAGTAAGGTTGGGGGAGGTGAGAAGTGAATTTCCCCACGGGGATCAATAAAGTATCTCATAAATCTCCCCTCAGGTCAACTGAATGATATAAAACAGAGAGGACATGGCATGGGTAGGAAATGGACAAATAAATATGACATACAGAGGGCCAATATAATGACATTCCATATAAGATCTCAAACCATTTACCAGGCATTGCTTGACAACCTGTTAAACCTATTAAAATCACTTTCAGAAAGTGTTTCTGTTCTTTACTAATATTACTGAACTGCAGTCTGTCTTATTATCATTCATCTGTCATTTGTTGGTAGTCATTTGTACATTTACACACTATCAGTAACATTTATGATCACATGATTATATGTGTTTTGCAAAAAGGCACAAGAGGAAAGTGAGTCCATGCTACAGAAATGCAGGCTCAGATTCCTCATGCTGGAGATGCAGCTGAAGGACAACAGTTTTTCCTCTTTAATTTGTTTCCCAGAAAGGGGCAACTGGCTTAAGTTGGTCTAATAGGAAGATAGTGAACCAATCTGTCGAGACAACTTCCCTTACCAGACCACAGTTGAAACTCAGAACTCAGAATTTCCGAGGTGTGAGTTCAAATGGAACCCAGCAGAATATATACAACCTGGACCTCAGAATCCATGATGGCTGTGCCCTTAATTACCAGAAGTTAAAGCTATAGTTTAATACTGTTTATTAGCACATGAAAATGACAACTGCATCAGGCTGATGCTGGCAAAGACACTTGCGTCGTGTCTGGCGCTGTTTTGCACTGGATGCAAACTAGGGCCCAATGTGCTTTACTGAGGGAAGAAGTTCCCAAAATGTTTATAATGGCAAGGGAATCCTACATGAGCATCTCTGTGTGCACAAGTTTGTTGACAATTTGAGATTGTTAATCCGTGTAAGAAAAACCATTGGAAATTGGTTTGTTTTTGGTTAACATCTTGTGAATTTCAGGACTTAAACTAGAACATGTTTGGGCATGTTTGTACCAGTTGTTTGGGTGTTTTATTTCAGGAAGGTCCTATCGCTTATGCTATTTTTAAATAGGGGGGCACAGAGCTATAAAATGCTTCCCATTACTGGGACATGGATGGATGGATTGATTGATTATCAGTAATGTTCTCTGGTGTTGGCCTGGTGAACACCTGAGACATTTTATACATTCCACAGTTTTCAGTTAAAACAACAAAGATGTAAACAAAATTTTATTAATGGAACAGTCAATCCTGGTCGTAATATATACATCTTTCCTAGAAATTATCTGTATTTATAATAACTGCAGTCAATACCAACTATTACATTTATAATAAGGCATTGATTTTGAATATGCCAGATCGCTCAACAGTTCACATAGGGAGGAAAAATACAAACCTAGTTAAATGCATTTCAAATGGATATTTGATCGATAAGCTAAAACTTCACATTCAGATATTGCTGAAGCAGAATAAAAATGTTTTAATTGGGAGGATGGAGTGGTGGAGAGTTTAATGCGGTTCTCCTTGTCACGTCGTGACAGAAAGGAACGACCCAAAATGCAGGCTGTCAAGGTAAAACCCCTCAAGGGGGTGTTTATTAACGTGATAAGGGAAGCATGGGAACCAAAACAACGGACAGTATGAACAATGACCGTACAGAGATCACAAGACTGAGACATACTTACATAGGCAACTAATCAAGGAGCAAACACTAGGCAATGGTCATCAGTTAACAAAGGGGCTGGAACACGAGGCAAGACTTAATATGGTTCAGGTGTGGCTGATTAGGAGTCACACCTGAGGGAAACACAGGGAATAGACATGCAGTGCTGGGCTGGTCGTGACAGTGCCCCCCACCCCCAAAAAGGCACGCACTCCGGGCACGTCAACCAGATCGGGGAGGGGACCCAGGGAACTGGACGACAGGACCGGCACATGGGGCCAGGACACAGGGCAAGGCCAGGCACGAAGGACACTGGCAGACAGCGGATGGGCAGACTCTTGGAATAGATGACCTGGGGGAGACAAAGCAGAATGATGAAACAGAACGAATCAGCACAGGACCTTGAACGTGTCAACAAAACCGGACAGGAACTAAGGGAAAACGGGAGGACAGAGAACCGGAAGGGACAGAAAGCAGGACACCACCACAAACCATGGGAGGACAGGCAACAAGGTAGGCCGAAACATAACCAGCAGGACTGACTGGGGGAAAAGAAGGGTAGGCAGGAACAGAGACACCAGGAGAGGCGGACGAGGTAATCAAACAGCAACAGGAAAGACACAACCAGGGACAAAACAACGAGGGCACACTGAGACAGGGAGTCAGGGACAACAGACAAAATGGGGGGAAACAGAGGTGAGACCGGACAATAGGGGAATGGAGGCAGTAGCGGAGACCCAGGCTTGTAGGAGGGCCCTAGGGCCTTGGGCCACTAGGCATCTGGCCCAAGAGCCGGTGCCTTCTAGGCTCAGGGGATCCCAAGGGGGCAGCAGAGCAGGACCCTGGACAGGAGGCCCCCCCACGGACCGTAGTTCGTAGGCTTAGAGGGCCCAAAGGGCCCAGTGGTACCAGGAACAGGGAGCACTGCAGTGGCCCCGAGGGGCCCACAAGGCGGTCGCGGTGGATATGCTCCCGTCTCCCTCTCCAGGAGACTGAGACGCGGCCCTTCCCCCTTTTGTAACTCTGCTGACACCGCAGGCTACCCAGCCCAGCGATGAGGAGACTCAGGACAATGGGAGCGCACCGGGCACGAGCAATGCCTCCGGGAGCGTGTCTGGAGACTGGCAGGACCCGGCGGAGACACCAGGCGAGGTGCGGGGCTAGCAGGTGAGGCGTGGGGCTGAGCAGTGACGCCAGGCGAGGCCCGGGGGTGAGCAGTGACAACATGCAAGGCCCGGGGCTGAGCAGTGACAGCAGGCGAGGCCCGGGGCTGGGCAGTGACAGCAGGCGAGGCGCGGGGCTGAGCAGTGACACCAGGCAAGGTGTGGGGCTAGCAGGCGAGGTGCGGGGCTGAGCAGTGACAGCAGGCGAAGCGCGGGGCTGAGCAGTGACACCAGGCGAGGCCCGGGGCTGAGCAGTGACAGCAGGCGAGGCGCGGGGCTGAGCAGTGACACGAGGCAAGGTGTGGGGCTAGCAGGCGAGGTGCGGGGCTGAGCAGTGACACCAGGCGAGGCCCGGGGCTGAGCAGGGACCTCTGCAAGTGAACTGGCCGCGGCAGTAGCATCACCTGGATTAGGCATAGTAGCAGCAGTAGCCGCAGATACCTCTTCCAGATCAAGTGAGGAGCCAGAGGCAGGCGAGGTGGCCACGAGCGGAACACCAGGTGCCAGGCTGAACAGGGACACCAGACAGCAAGATGCAGGGCACAGCAGTAGTACCTGAATCTGGCGTGGCTGAAGTAGCTAGGTGGAATACGCCTGAGGGAGACACAGGGAATCAACACGCAGGGTGGAGCTGGTTGTGACACGCCTTGGCCTGAAATGCACTTCTCGAGAGATTGTTCCAGTTGTTAAGGTCAGCCTGGGCTGGACTGAACACTTCTATCTTTTACACATGCAGACAGTTCAGAAGACCTCCACATAAGCATGCACTACAAGACTTATCACACTACAGGTTTTTGCCACTTTTCCATTATTTCATAAACTGCCTTTTCATTCATGTTAAGCACTGGAAAGTTGAGTGAACACATATTAATGAAAATATAAGTCAAAAAACATGTTTCCTTTATAATATTACAATAATATGTATTCAGGGTGTATTTTTAGTAAGTTTTAAATGAGTAACATGCAAATGCAGAAAATCTCAGTGCGCACAAAAACTTTTGACCGGAATTGTAAGTGAAAGGAAATCCTGTTGAATCTACACAAAATGACTGAAGCTTGAAGCATTTTGTGGTAGTTTTATCGTAGAGCAGGCGGCCACATTACAGATGGAGGGAAAAGCTGGTTTGAAGGATTTATTTGTTCATTTTGTCACCAAAAGGTGAGTGGCAGAGAAGTGATTTCAAGGTCCAGAAAACCAGTATGTTTGGCTTGTCCTTTATTACAATGAGACAGATGCATCCTCACTGTTGCTAAGGGTTACAGTGGCAATTAAAACTGTCAATGGTGGGAATCATTCATATTTATGTCTGTGTGGAAAATTAAGTGTTAGGGGTTATAGTCGTCCACAAAGTGGTGTGGGGGGGAGCAGGTAAGCACTGTAGTTTTTAGAGAAAGTTTCTCTGGAAAATGATTGAGTAGCACCCTCTGCTGTTTGTAATCTGAACATCCATCCATTTTCAGAAACCAACCACGGATTGGGGGGGTAGCAAAACAACCACGGATTGGGGGGTAGCCCATCAAAGGGCACACTCAGACAATTTTGCATCTCCAATTAGCCTCCGCACATCTTTGGACTGTGGGAGGTATCCCCATGACAACACGGGGAGAACATGCAAACTCCACACACATGGAACCTGGGGGGAGACTCAAACCCTAGTCCCAGTGGTGTGAGGCAACAGTACAAACTACTGCACCACCTGAACAGTTTCAACTTATGTTTGATAGACGTTAATGGCATTGTCCTGAGAAAATTTAGATATTGTATAGAATGTCAAGAAGTAATTTTTTAGCTGAATTTACAGATGTCATCTTGGAGGCTTGTGAGCATAAATATGCAGTGATCAGGACCTTTTTTAACACTCTTGAGCAGAGGTCACAAACCCATTGCCTAGAGCACCACACGTATGAGGCTTTTGCTGCTCTGCGGATCGGGCGGCAGGGTTCTTCTCCCGTTTGCTTTGCACTTCCATGTAGGGTTTGCCTGTTCTTGTACTGGGTCATTTTCCCCTGCAATCAAAGGACTTGTAATTAAGTGAGTCTTTCATGTGCCCATTCCATCCATGGTGTACCCAAGCATTGTACCTTATGTGAATATTTCTCAAACTTGGAGACCCCCCAGATTGCCCACATTTTTGCTCCCTCTCAGCGCCCTGCAAGACAGTCCACATTTTTGCTTTTACCAGGAGCTAGGAGGTAGCAAAAACGTGGATAGTCTTAGGGGTCCCCGTGGACCCCTAAACACTGACTTATGTTACTTGGGATGTTGGCTATATAAATGTGGGTTTTCTCTTGGTCCTCTGGTTTCCTCCAGCAGTCCAAGGACAGTCTGCCTAATTGGTGTGTGTCATTTGTACAGTGATGAATGATGTCGTGATTATTTCTTTCCCCGCCAAATCAGGAGTCAGGGGCCACTTGTGTAGAATACCAGTCAGTCTTTATTCTATCCACAAAGTTTACAACCAAGGCTGGACACTGCACAAGTGTATCCAATACTGACTCACACTGATTTTTTATAAACTTTTCTTATCTTTTAACAATGATTCATCATGACAGCATCATCCTTCCCTCAACCACTCACCATCACTGTTCTTTCCCATGATTCACACCGCTATGTGATAAGGTCGTTACTCGTTAATTTACTGTTTGGTCCCTCAGGTGAATGTAATTGTGGCACGACTAGCGCCACTAGATGTTTTTATATACTTGTCAGTGAAAGCAGGTGATTCCCGTCTCTCTGACAGCAGACCTTGGCAGCTGGCCACTCGTTGCTTAGCTACTGAGTTTAATAATATGTTTGGCCGTCAACATAGTGATAAGCTTCAAAGCTAACTAAGGTGGATATTCATACAACCAGGGTTAAAATAAAATAGCCAACCTAAACTTTGAGGCTGACATAAGGGTCAGATACATACTTAATTCATAAGGTGCTGGTACATACTTAATTGATTTTTTGTGATGATTACATCATGAGACAGTAATTGGTGTGCTTTTTGATAATGCCCTAATGATTACATTCTAATCAAAATGAACTGGTAAAATTTTTGATACTCCCCACATTAAAGGAGCATGGATATCCTAAAAATGTAGGTACTGTGTCGGTAATGCCTGTAAATATGGAGGTGTCATACTTCATTGAAACACAAGATGGCGATGTTAGCATTTTTTACATGGAATTTCGTTTTCTCAGTATCCGTACTTCCAAAACAGTGGATAAGACTTGTAAATACTAGCACATTTAGCAAGACTTCTTACTGCAAAAACTATTCATACAACGAAATCAATAAAAAATATGCAGCAAAAGTAAATAATTCAAGTAATAAGATGTAGCATTACAGCTCTCACAAGCGACCATTATATAATCACAGGCAAAACACTGAATACGCTGCTCCTGAAGCAACACGAACAGTGGAATCAGGCAACAATAATCTTTTCGCATACAGTGTGTAATACCACAGATCAGGGCCGATAGTTTTCAGCATACCGTTGGGGAATTAGCTCAAATGGTAGAGCGCTCGCTTAGCATGCGAGAGGTAGCGGGATCGATGCCCGCATTCTCCAGACAAGCTGCAGTTTTAAGCCTGTGATCAATAAAATTTATTATTAGTATAGTAATTACAACTGAAATCAGGCGAGGTTCAGTGTAAGATGCATTTATGAAACAGACTGTATTAAAAAAAAGTATAGCCAAAGTGACAATTTCAAAAACTCTTACATCATCCTGCAGAAAAGCTTGCTGGCCAAAATAATGCAGTTTGCAAAATGCTCTAACCGTCGCAAAACCTTAAACCCAAAGCCAAAAAGCAAACTTTACTATTAAGCAAAGCTCATGATCATGTAAGTAAATTATTTAAAACCCACAGGATTGTTCTAATTTAACATTTTAAGCCTTCATTTGTACTATATCATTTTACTATGCATTGACATAGTTTTTGTATATGGTAAAGGCAAATTTTCTTTCCTGTTTTCATCTACAAATCACAGAATGTGTCCTCTACAAATTAAGTGAGGAAAATAGCTTCTGGAATACCTAATCCAGCACTGGCACTGGGACACAGTGAGTCTCTGACAAACTTCAGTCATAGCAACCAAGAGTAGCTTTTGAACATACAGATCCTTGTCATACACTTTCCATTTACAGGAGGAAAAGTAAAACTGAACTGGATTAAGGAATGGGGAGTAGGGTAGGACAGAGACGTTCATGGGTGAGCTCCAAACCAGCCCGCCACTGCTGATGAGTGGTGGAAATGGACATCTGTTCCATGTGATGACATAGACTGGACCATTGATCCTGGAATCCTGTTTCTCGGTGTATGTTGAACACTGATGGTATAGGCTATCAGAGTATAAGCTCGAGAGTGTTATATGGCCCAGTCATTGAGATGTATCCCAGAACACCAGGGGCTATAGACTTTAATACACCAGTGCTTGATATATATACCCAGACACATGCACACACACTTATGTGGGGTGGAACTTCTAGACTCCATAAACTTCTATAATCAATATCAGAAAGACAAAGTGAAATACATTGAAGATTTAATTACAAGGAATACAGTATTTATATTAAGCCATGTACAATGTTGATAGCTTGCCTGTGTGTGAGGATACATCAGCTTCTTGGCCTTGTCTTTTTTTAATCAAATGGCACTCTATAAATGCTTTGTTCAGGTGTGACAACATTTCAACACCCAGTCAACTGTCCATTTACTCACAGTATGAATATCATGCAATATTGTGTGGCCTGCAGTTAGAGCTGTCTGGATTCCGAAACGTATGACACTGTCCATATGCACCATATAAACGTTCAATGGGTTTCTTTTAGCCCTGGGGGTTTTTCTTTCAGTTTCATGTAATGCCATGTATTATTTCCACTGAATACTTTTACAGTAATACACCAGTTGAGGAGGAAAACCCCCTTTATACATGGGTCGTCCAACTATTGTTCATGTGGAAAATTTGCAGTATGGTGTAGCCATTCTTACTCCTGAACATCATGAACATGAATGCAGCACATTAGGCTGTATCCCATCGGTCATAGATATAGGCCATGATGTACACATAGATAGGCCATGATGTACACATAGATATAGGCCATGATGTACACATAGATAGGCCATGATGTACACATGGTTGACATTAGTTGCTCATATGTCCCTAGAGGTCTCTGTCCTTCAGAGTTTCCACTAGCAAAAATAAAACTCCATTTTCCCTTTTAGCTTCTATATCTATGTATTAGAGGACATCCTCTCCTTTAGATTACATCTTTATAATCATTACCAGCATGGCAGCAGAAATAGTATGCTCAAACAGAAAAGAATAAACAAACAAATATATAAATTAAACCATGATGTAAATGTATGCATTTTCCTGGATAATGCCTCATGGTATTACGACCAAAGGCACTTAAAAACGAGTCGCAGTTCCTCAAAAGCAGTACAGCAGAGATCCTCATCAGGTCTTCATGCAGAGGCTTGAGCTTAAGCCCACGTTTACACGGACCGAGGCTTTAAAGTACATGGCAGTGACCATGGTGCGTATCACTATAGAAACTCAGGAAGCTGACGCAAGATGTCACTGACGCTATTTGAGTATTTAATTGAACAAAAAATAATGGTGAGTCCCGTGTGCGATGTCAAAACTTACCAAGGAGTATTGACGTAATTCCTCTTATCTGCTTGTCATGTTTCCAGCTTTGCTATGGACAAGTCGGCTACCTATCACACCTACTACTGGACCAAGGAACTGCACCATTTCTTTGTCTAGGGTAGGGGTTTCCAACTCAGTACGCTGTGGGCCATATGTGTGCATGTTAAATTTTAGAATTTTTTTTTGTCATTTATATACATGCATGTCCTGAATTAATGTAAATTCACTTTAAAAAATCACTAAAATCTAAGCAAAATATTTTTAGAAAGTTAAGAATATTAAAACAGCTGCATGCATATGTACTTGGTTGCTTTGGTTTGCTCAGTCGAGCACATAAACATTTAGAGCTTGAAGTTGGAGTAAATTGAGACCTGGCCCTGATTTTTACTTGTAATGTTTTTATTATTATTCCAGCAAAGATACAGTTTAAACAGAAACAGAGAAAAAGTATTTTCATGAAATCTCATATAACGTTCGTAGCAGGATCACCTGCAGAGAGAGAAGTAATTCTCATTCACATTTTTTAGAAAACATAAAAGGTCATCAGCTGGAAATGTACACAGTAAATTCCACTGCACTCCATATATTCACTTTGACCATGACCCTCCTCTCTCTTACTGGACCCGAGAAAGGTTTTTCATAGGGCATTGGCATGTTGGATTATTTCTCTACCCTGTACACTCTAGATTGGGGTCCATTAAGCACTCACAGCTATCATCTCCCATCCCGAACCAACTATACAAACATGAAAATCTTCTGCATATAAACCTGATATAAAATATTGAATTCTTTGAATCAGTTGTATGGAAAGTCCTGCCTAAGACCAATTTGACTATCAGTCTTATTAACATTTTATATTATCCATACGTAAAAACTAAGCTTATTTAAACTCTAGATATTGCACAAATCAGAATCCTTTTACATAGTAGATTCCAGTATTGTTGATATTCATATAAATGTCTATAAAAGACACTTTAGATGTTTTTATTAATGCACTCATTAGCTGACCTTTGATGTTGCAAATTAAACATCCATAAGTTATTTTTTTATAATAATTTATAATTTTAAGGTTTGTGTTCACTGTTTCAACCAAACCAAGAATTGTGATAAAAATGCCTTACAAAATTTACAGACAGTGTACATGGTTTTATTTACATCTCTTCCAAAATTTTGTTCATTTTCCTGGCCTCATATACAAACAGGGGAAGAATATTTCAGATTTGAACATAAATTTGCAGTATTTGTAAGAGATAACTTTGATACCAAAACAGAATATAACACATTAGGTGTCTAGCTATATCTACCGGTTCTTCATACTTTCAAGTACAACTTACTGTAGTTATCTGTACAATATTTTTGTATTTATTTGTGATTGGTTAAAAAAAAAACAACAAAATGAAGTGAAGTGAGAGTGAGAGGTTTCAACATATATGTACATTCTGCTGGATCAAACATATGTGATTTTTATAATGTATTGGAAAATATTCACTGTAAAATTATATTATTTTGATTTGCATTCATTCATTTGAATTATAATAAGTAACCTTTCTTGTTTCATAACATCTAATTGTATTTTCATTCATCACTATTATATAAAAAATACCCACAAATAGTCAATCGCAAGCAACGCTGTCTTCTTAAAATTCTGTCTTCATACATGTGGAGTGTAGAAGGCAGGCTGCAGATAACCACCATGGATGAAGGGATTCAAGAGGCCCCTGCTGGAATTTAATGGAATAGAAGTAGCTGGGTGGAGGACCATGTTTCCAGAACCAAATGTAGGAAAAGACTGGTAATTTACAGAATTCAGCCCGCATGGCCCGGGACTTGTATTGACTCTGGAGAGTGGGCTTGATCCAGGCTGCATTGCTCCATCAGCACCTGGGTGTTGCTTCTTCCATTTAGTTCTTCTGTTCTGAAACCAAATCTTCACCTGCGTTTCAGTCAGACTTAGCGACAAGGCCAGATTTAGGCGCTCGCACACCGATAAGTACCTCGTGGCGCGGAACTTGCTCTCTAGCGCCACCAGCTGCTCGTATGTGAAGGCGGTCCGTGCGCGCCGCGGCTTGCTGCCGCCGTGCTCAGATCGGCGCCTCTTCTGCCGTGACGAGTCCTCTGCCCCCGGCGTGTCAGTGTAGCACCTGTTTGCATCGCTCGCATCATGTATTCCTCCAAAAGAACAGTCCGATTCTCTTTTAGCCAGCAGTGATACTACCTCAGAGTCGTCCTGCGCTTCCAGGTCATCGGCAGAACACAGGGCACCATGTTCAGGCTGCTCACCTATCAATACAAACAGTACAATTAACACTTCAAATCTGTATATAAATGACCTGAACCCCCCAAACAATATGATTAATACTCTTGCCTGTATTTACCGTTTATATGTGGATTATACTGGTACAATATGGCAGTGGTTGAAAAATTAAATCCACTACTCGAAACCTTACCTTGATCCTGTACATATGGAATTTGCAAATGACAAAAAAGTAGGCTGAGGTTGAAAAAGAAAGTTTATTAATTGGTCCCAGAAACTTATTCTGGAAAAAAAAACGATGACCTACTAAATAAAATATTGAAATAAAAATATTCAGAAACGGTAAACTTTTTTTCTGCACAAATGGATGCAATTTGTGCATAAACGCAAAACATATATACAGATGCATAAATAAAATATAGGTAAGCTCGGCAATGGATCCGTGCAGCGTCCTTTATGGACTCAAGATTTTATTTTAAAGGTTTTACAATTTGTTTGCTATGTGCATTGTGCACACAGAACAATCAGAATTGCTACTAAAATTCTTCATAAAGATAAAACGTCCTCTGAGAATTCGCTTTTCATTCTTTGCGTGGAATATCGTCATGACTCTGAAATATTGCTGGTTGATGGAGGAGGGATCATGGGTATTAGGGCCGAACAAGGCGAGTAGAACGGGACGCGGCTGGGTTGGTTAAGGCTTTAATCCCTAAATTATTTATAAATCAGAAATCGCTTAATGTCATGTTGCGGAAAGCAATCCACGCACAATCCAGCTCTACCACCCAGCCACGACGTCCTAATGGAGTTTCATATTTGTTATCCGATCGATAAATGTCATCTATTTTAAGGTAAGTTTTAATCGAACAATATTTGGGATCAGACATGGATGGGGTTTGAAGTTTGTACCTGCAAGCTGGCGGAGGGAGATATGCAGGACTCAGTAATGGGATATCGATCAAAGTGTGCAGGAGCGTCCTCAATGGGAAGATTTAAACAATTACCCAGCCTGACTGTCCCAAGGCCAATCCCACACATAGATGGGGAATATACAAGAGAATGACTTTTTAGGGATGACAGAAACTGAAATATAAAGGTCAAGTTGCCGGATATGAGATATAAATGCCATCAGCTTTGGGACAGTTAAGCGTAAGCCTATTACATATTATACGCCGAGAGAACATTTAAGACGTTTATGAACACAGATCTGAAATTATAGTATAATTATATATAACATGCACGTTTTGTCTGCGATTAGGAAAATGTTGCAAAAAAGATGCACTGCTTAGTCTAATGACAATAAATTCTAAGTTAAACCATTTCTGGAGCAGCTGTACCCCGCGCCTTTCTTACCCGAATCCTTCCGTGCAGGAGCGGAGCGCTGCCCGGCGGTGCCGTCCCCGAAAGCATCTCCCACACTGATATTCACCAGCGGAAACTTCTCTTCTTCTGATAGAAGTGAACTTATTTTCTTACCATTGAATTTCTTAGGATCCAATATGTCGATGATGGAGAAAGAAATCCGATGACTGGGTGCAGTTGTTACCGCGTTGTTCTTGATCTCGAGCATGGTGCGGGCTGTGGTGACTCCAAATTAAGGAGCGCGCGGCGCACTTTTATGTGCATTAGCTGACAAAAAAACGGGGAAGAGAGCTGATCGTTGCCCAGCTTTCTGGATGCCAGAATGGAGTCTTTTAACAGTGATTCTTGGCGAACCTGGGCGGAGTTCAGCCTGCCCCAGCGGTGCGCGCTGAGTGAGGAGTCGGGACTTCACACTGTTATTTTCTCCGCTAGATTTGAAGACGCGGTTCTGACGCGCACGTGACCAACAAACAAGCCATTATAGCGCCTGTCAGCAAGCTTCATCGATGGATTGGCGTGCTGTGCAAAGTTTCATTTATCATTTATTCTCCAGCTGTACTGCTTGTGGCATCATGTGTATGCGTGTTGGGGCGTAGAATTAAAAAAAATATATAATATGTTTCATGTTGCACAATATATGAGCTATATAAATATTTGATTATAATTATGAATAACAGCGCGTTTGATTAAATGCATGCATTATTTCATTTTTTTAAGCATGTCTGAGGGCTAAATCACAGTTTAACAAGTGTTAGTAAAATAAAGCTATATAAAAAACAAGCTTTAAGTAATATTTTTATATTTTTTCTTTAAACATTATGTTGGATACATATAATTATTACACAGCCTCACATGGCAGAGATGTGTCCTTTCCTGTTTTGTATGTAAGTTTGAACTAAAACGTTAACCCTCAAACTACATTGCAGTAGGTTAGATTTTAATTACACATTACATGTTACCGTACTAGGTTTTAAGTCTTATGGGCATGTAGTGTTTTTTTTTTGTTTTGTTTTCCAACAAAAATAGCAATGGCTCCGTACAAACTGCTTCCAGTTCTCACATGCTTTGATTAAAATTCATCCGTCTGCGTCTCCGAGTGCTTTGCTTCGGGGCAGCGTTGAGCTGGGGTCACTCGGGTGGCAAGTGATGCCCGAAACAAGCTCCCGATCAATATTGGCTACTGCTGTCCGGCGCTGATAGCGCCGTCCGAGACAATGCGGCGTGTCACTGAAGGCATCTCACCCATTACTGTGCAAGCTGCGCTGTTTAAAGGGCCGGCCGTATTTCTTATTAATGTCGGCCTACTGCTCAAAAGACGGTATCTTTACAGTACAGAGTGAAAACTGGCTGTGTAGTTATGCTACTAGGGTAGGTGTCTACAGTAAATTTTTAATTCAGTTTAGAACTGCTATGCTTATATGCCACTCGTGTTGTTTCTACCTCTCATACCAGCCAATCTACCTGAATTAAAGGGGTTTGGTTACCTATTAACAAAGCTTATAAACAGCGTCAGCAATGCTTGATGAAAATTATGTAATTCAAGTTTTAAATTTCAGTTATTTTCATATGGTAAATTGTTTGTAATATTAAAAAAATATGTTTATAAACTGATGCATTTTTTTGTGATATATTTTGTGACATTCACAAAATATATTTTGTGAATGTCACTTAACTAAAGTTACGTAACGTAATTTTGTTTGATTCAGAATGGCAACTCACATTGTTCTTCATCTTAAGAATAATGGAGATTGAGGTATGGTTAAATCTGAAATTTCAATTTAGTAACTGATATGTCCAATAAATAACTTGTTTAAATGGTTTTTAAACTGAAAATGTAATGCAAGTAGAAACAGTAAAATCAATTATATCAAAGTATCTGTAAGCTCCTTCGGGAAACATAATAATGAAATGATAATGAAAACTCTGCATGAAACTTTGGCTAACTGAAGATCAGTTCACACTCTACAGCTGTCAGTGGGTTGCATATCAGAGCTTTTCCTCCAGATTGAATGAATATATAGTGTGCATATATGCAGTGTACATATATGTATATATATATATATATAGAGAGAGAGAGAGAGAGAGAGTGTGTGCATTGACCTGTTAAGAGGATGTTTCTGAGTGTCAGTGGAAGTTATATGTTGTTGAGAAGGATTATCCTCCCTCCATAATGCCATAATTACCAGATGGTGCAGTCATTGGCTGATTATGGTATGGTTTAGCATTAGTGGAGACGGAGTAATATTTATGCTAGTAAGTACTGAATGTTGTATTCTTTTATGTTGGTATTAACGTTAGGGTTGTAAGGTCATAATGTCAGTTGAAAAATTGTGAAATGTTAAGAGGTTGTAGAAAAGGAAGGTGATAGCAAAAGATGTTTCAGCTGAAATGGACAAAGGGGGCTGAGGAGGCCTTGGGACTGCACCCTGGCATGATTACAGGAATCAGTCCTATCCTTGGTTTGATTGCATGAAGGCTGCCTGATCTCTTTGTATATGAATAGGTGCCTCTAGATATTCTGATTTACACCCACAGACCCATGAATTGTTCTCAGCATGTGAGAATTGACAGAATATATTATGTTGCCCCCCATTCTTTTGAAATAGGTTCTTGAACCCCATCTTAATTATATGCACAGTTACTGAAAGGCTGTGAACGAAACTTGCATATAAGGCACTTAAAGGTTTAGCACCTACCTACCTAACTGAATTACTCCAAGTTTACAAGCCACATCATGCACTTAGGTCACAGAATGCAGGTTTCCTTATTGTGCCACGTATAAATAAAGTGACAGTTGGCGGTAGAGCATTCTGCCACAGGGCCCCCATATTGTTTGCCTGCTTTTGTTCAGGATGCCGAATCGGTCTCAGTCTTTAAATCTCGTCTGAAGACTTATTACTTCAGTTTAGCTTACCCACAACCGAACACATAACACAACGTAACTATGGCCGCTGGTGTTGCTGTACATACCATGTCTTACCCATTACGCCTATCCATTAGTGTGTCAATGCACGTTCTGACCATCTATGCCATTTGCCTTCCCGCATGTCCGGATGGTGCCCGGGGTCGGCACCATCTGAGCTGGAGCCCTGGTCCAGTCCCAGGAATGGGGTGACATCGTGGATACGGCCTAAAACGTCATGGGGGCAGCCTTCAAGGGCCGGCATGGAGGTCTGATTGAGTCATTGTTGGACTTTGGCTTGCTCCCAATGACAGCTCTCACTCTGAGCAAGCCTGCTCACACTTTCGTTTTCTGTAATGTTAGCATGCCCAGGGGGGTTGGGCAGCCAGTTGACCTTGGACCCCCAGAGGTTTATTTTCTCCCTGCTTGGGAGTTTTCGGTTCCTCTCCTCCGTTGTCAATTGGCTTTTTCTGTCTTTTTTTCTCTTCTGTCTTTCTTTCATTCTATGTATTTTATTTTCTCTGTTCCACTCTGTTTTGCATTTATCACTGTATCCTAACACCCCCATGTAAAGCGCCCTGGGACAACTCTGTTGTGAAGGGAGCTATATAAAAAAATAAACCGAAAGGTACGCGACTTCCATAAAAAGTCAATGATCATTCATTAAGGAGGGAAAGGCTGCCATAAGTATTCTGTGAATTACTTGATATTATCTACCTCCATTTTGTTACTGTTTTATTCTTGGTCAGACTTCATGGGTCTCTCATATAAGTTTTCTTAATACTTTACTCATATGTTTCCAGAAATAGTCGTAAATAGTTGCAAATGAACTTGAAACTTGACTGACTACACACTAAGACATGTCCTGCTGAGGGGACCCATGGCACTGGGCTTTTTAGCAGCAAGCCGAAATCACGTTTACAGGCTGTTAAATGGTCATACAAATATCTCATAGGCCCAAGACTGCGCAATTTCCTTCTCGTCCCTGGTTTTATGACTAGGTGATTGATCTCTTGCATGAGGCCAGCAATTGTGGATGGCTATTACAAACAGCTGGAGGCTACTGTGTGGCACGTTATAATATGGTTAAATATCGTTGAAAATGCCTTTAGCCTGCATCCTGTTTGACTACATTAGCATGTCTATGCCCCGGTCAGTTAGCCTCAGCCCCCATTTGAATAGCTGCTGCACACTACTGCTTTATAACTTCCTCAGTGCTGCCCATCAGTGGGACGTCTATTTGGTGGTGCTACAGCACAAAGAGAGGCTTCAGGACAAAGGGGTGGTAGGTAAAGGGGCCAAAGGGTGTTTGTGCCCAAGGCAGCAGTACGGAGATCAAGGAGCATCACAGCAAGGCTCCACGGGCCACAGGAATGTGGTCCAAACTAAGTCTAGCCAATAAACTCATCTTGGCAAACACATATTTTCTCTAACACCATATCTTATATTTTAATGCATTCTGCCTTTAAGGAAGCATCTTCCTTGACCAGAATAATCATAGAGTTACAAGAATTTCCAATTGTACCTACTCTCAAGGGTACAAGAATCCTCTGAAAGCCTTAAGATATGTTTATGCCTATTAAGAAAATGAGTAGAAAAGACATACCATTTTCCGTGTCTTTGTTAGCTGGGTGTACAGAAAACTCAAATACCCTTGATGAAAAACTGAATGGAATTTGTGAAGATACTTTGCTCACTGTAAACCAGGACTTACATTATGCTGATAAGGCTGTAAAGCACACTGCTGTCCTCAAAGGTCACATTAAGGAGTTAGAGTTAGCGGTTAGCGGGCCCGGCTCCAGCTCTCGGTAACAGGGTGGGCCAGGAAGATTTTTTTTTGGGGGGGGGGGTTACATATATGCCCGGACTAATTTGGGCGCACTGACTGGTGGGGTTGCTGGGAGAAAGTGGGGGT
>JAODKM010000058.1:9210915-9229476 GCA_026780845.1 Petrocephalus sullivani | reverse complement strand
TTAATGGTTAATTAATGCATTTACTAAGCAGGTATTACTGCATTATTTGTGGCCCCTCAAGTAAAGTGTTACCGAAATACTATATTGAAATGCTTGGGATAAATGATCTGTTACAATTTATTAACAATGAACAAACATTAGATCAGTGTTTTACACGTGTTATTCATTATTTGTTCCTTCAGTACTTCCTTAAGTGGTTCCTTCAGTAGTTTACAACAGTTTACAGAATTAACAAAAATAGTAACAAATATAGTACTTGCTTGAGATAAAAGATGTTTGGAATTTCGTTAATGATGAAGAAACATGAGGTCAATTTGTATCTTTTGGTTTGTGGTTAATTAAGACATAAGCAATAACATAATACTACGTTATTTTTGTTACCAAAAAACCTCATATTAAAGGAAAAATTTTTTGAGATCCTTATATGATTTTTTTTTACTTTTGAACACTAGCATGCTAAGCACTGGCCTCTCACTCTTCCCCAGTACATGAAAGCAGTTCTCACTAAGCCTTTCCCCGAGTTGCCCAGATGCCGCAGCAGGACTGAGCAGCCTCTGGGCCTGGCCAGCAGCTCTCCGTACCTCCTCCAATCCGCAGACAGCACCTCCCGACCTTCATATTTCAGCCAGTGATTATTATTTTTATTTTTGTTTCCCGCCCAACCGGAAATGATGGCGAAATAATTGCTTCTCCTTTGGTGATTATTGCCCTTCACTGATAGTAAATCAGCACTTTGTCCCCCGGGGCCCTCGAGACGCAGCTCCCATATGCCTCTGCTGCAAGGTGGCTTCTGCAGGCATCGCTACTCATGTGGAGCCCCGTGCCCGGGCCACGGAGCCCCGGCTGTCCGCTCCAAATCAGGATGCATGGGTGCCTCACAAAAGCCGCTTAATCTTCACCCCTAGAGAATCAGAAAGGTCAATCCCACCCCCACCTCTCTCTCTGCACCTTAATTGACCATATTTCTCATCCTACCATAACAGAACAACCTGGATTAACAGCACGTCCACCAAGGTGATGAGGGTGACGGTGTCACACATATTAGCACTAAATAAAACTGCTGTTTTCCACCTGACTGGCATGGAGGTTGTTCATCTAAAAAAGATTTTTTTTTTATTAATCCCTTATTTGCCATAATACTATTTCATATTTGCAGTAACATCACTCGTTTGTTTATTTAAGCTGTACACACTGAACATGATGATGATGATGATGATGATGATTTGTTGTGGTATCGGTCAGAAACTGCCGTCATTCATCAAACCAAATGCTATTTATATTCCAAATTAAGAGTTTTTTTTTTTTACTCCACCGTTTAGAGGATAACGCTTAGGATGGATGGTGGAGAAATATATCAAAACCATTAAAGTTGACCGAGCCATTTTGTCTAATACTAGGAGCACCAGCCATCGCAGAGCTATTCACATCAGCGTTCCATATTTGTGACACTCATAAATGCCAGGATCAGCACAGGTGGGACAAAGACAAGGGGATCAGGTGACCTGGCTGAGTTATGGCCTTCGGACCCTCCAGCGGGCACTGCGAGGAAAAGAAACCCTGCTGAGTGATGCTGGTAGAGAGTGAAGCAGAGGACATGTAGGCTACCCTTTTCCCATATAAAAATAAATTTAATAGACTATAAAATAAAATAACATTATGCCCTCTAACTGGAATACCCTACAAAAACAGTGGATATTAGTGAATTATACTTTGATCGTAGGGAAATGACGCAAAATGTGATTTCCTGATAGAATTCATATGCCATTTAGTGAGTCTGACTACTTTACTGGTCTTGGGCGAGCCGCCGGTAAGTGAATTGACTTTTGACCCACCTGGCGGGTTCTGATACGCTTTATGGCACTTCGCCAGCAGAGGGCGCTCTAACCCAAGCGTTCGGATTTTAGCAAAAACCTTTCCGCGGCCTCCATATCGACTTTCTCATCAGTATAGTATTGAGCGCCCTTGTTTCTCATGAATGTACTTTGGCCAATAGCAATGAACCTCTGAGCTGGTACGGTGTTTAAGTTAGCCTTGAAAGAAAGTGCCGAACAAAACCATCCCCTGGGTATCATTTTCAGTCTCTATGACACCAGTAGATTAAGAAGTTTCACAATTTTTGAACAATTACAGAAAGACTATGAGAAAATGGCCATTCAATTTAAAGCCAAGGAATCATCAAAGCCATGATCTATTAATGCAAAACATAACACACAAATAGTTACATATGGTGCAGCATATAAAAAAGTTGTGTTTACAAAATAAAAAACATCTTAATCTTAATAATAAACAATCATGGCATCTGATCCGATTAATTTTCCAATTTTATAAACAATATTTGTTACCTCGCGATTCAGTTATCACACAACTGAAAGGAGGGCACATATGCACAATTACACTCCCTTGTTTTTGGAGACGGACCAGCAAACTGATGAGCACAGAATTATTTCAGAAAACTCAAGTCATCGTTATTAACAATGTGCGTAAACGGGGGATACAGACCAATCCCTCCATCAGTGGAACAGTGCAAAGAGATAAGAAAAGTGGAGGCCAGACCGAGGTAGGGAACATAAGCAGATGCTTTCTTCTGTGTTACTTAGGGAAGATGTACAGTCACTTTTTCACCTGCATTCTTATAGTTTTTCCTCATTTGAATACATATTATGACTCAGTTACACTTATTAAATATACACATTACTAATAGTGCAATTATTAATTAATACACATTATTAATACAATTACCTTCTCAAGCAATCATCCAAAATGAATAGACTGCGCCTTCAAAAAATTATACATTGTCATTGCTTCAAAACAATTTTCAATTCTGATGCATGCTTCTTTAAAAACTGCACACAGGTCATAGTGCTCTCGCAGATCTCACTGTGACCACACCTGTCTCATTTGTACGGACACGTGACTCACTGCTGAGAATTTGAGGAGAGATATACAAAAGTGGCCTCACCTGTGGAGACACAAAAAATTAATTTAAGCACCTAGTTTTTGTTGTTCTTTTAGGTATAAAAATGCTGCAGAGTGGCTCAGGTGTGTAGGAAAAATATTTCAAATGAAACAAAATCTACTCTGGTCAACAGTGTTCCCGACTGTGGCATGGTCATACGAGACGACAGGCAATGAGTGTAACCAAATTTAAGTAATTATACTGTGGTCACAATCATTAGAACATTTTGAACTGAGAAGAGGTGTGTTTGCAGTAAAGCTGTGCAATATTTGCCTTCTCCATGTCTGGATGGCACAACGTACTTTAAATTTTCCTTCGCAAAATTTTTGCAAAATTACGTGTCAAGTTCCAAATTTAGTAAAAAATTTTAAAATTGTAAAAAAAAAAAATAAAATAAGAAAACCTTGATAACGGCTCCGGATGGCATGAGCGGAATCATGGTTCAGACTTCATTAGGGTGGAGGTTTAACCATCAAAGTGCCAGGTCTGACTTCCCCCCTTTCATGAAATTACCCTGGGTCATGTACATACTAAGTGCTCAGCAATCTGGTTATGATCAACATTACAGTAAGGCAGGTCATCCACTGTAAACCTGAAAGGTATCGCATTCTTTAACCTGATGAGATTTTGAGAAAAATGGCTTGCAAATACAGTAACTTCTTGACAAAGATACCGTAGGGACATCTGCAGGAAAGTGTTTTTTACATGACATTTTTATGGAGATAAAAATACCAGATGTGTGAATTTCTTGCTCTCTAACAAAGACAGTTTTGGTTGTTAAACATTGACAGAATGTTTTAGACCTTCAAGACAGAAGTTCATTAAGTCATCACTAGCATGTAGACTGTCTCCAGGTTACAGACACATTGTGGCTCAGGTTATCAACATCTATATAAATCACCCGATGGCAAAGTGTGACTGTAATACCCCAAGTTAACTAGGCCAAACAATGCATGAGATCAGTGTTCGAGTTCTAAACTGAAATGTTCATGCCATTTAGATCCGACTGCATTAGTGCACTTTAGTCGGGTTACATTTTTTGGCACTATGAATGTCTATATGCACAGATATCAAATTTTGTTTTTTTGTTGTATTTTTTTTTTTAACCAGAAGGGCAGCATGAATCATAGAAGCATAAATCAGTCAGGATCTGTTATTGTAGAAACTGTAAGTCATTCTGGCTTATGATTTCACAACCGTGCTTCTGCAACGCAATCTACTCCGTCTGTCACTTATCAGGCTGTAGTAAGTATGCCATGCAAGGGCTGAAAGACACATTCTGAAGTTATATCGCACGTTTTCAAAGCTCAAGAAACATAAGCAAAAATCCAGACTACACTAAACAAAACTCGGCTGTCAGACCGAAGCAAACCATTGACTCAAAGACAAGTTGACTTTGTTCAGAATGGAGCTTCGTAACAGACACAAATCTGTCAAATGCATAGAAACTACTGACTATGAGAAAGATACTAGTGCAAGTATTGAAAATAGTATTTATCTTGTCATAGTGTCATAGTTGGGATCAGGGTTATGCCCATATGAATGAATGGAGTGTCCCCATAAAGTTAGGAATACATGGTATGTGTGCGCGCGTGTGTGTGTATGTGTATATATATATATATAAAGATGCCATATATTCGTGCGGTATGGAGAAGCGTCAAAAAAGTGTCAGTGAAGTGTTCAGCAGTCTGATGGCCTGATGGAAAAAGCTGTCCCTCAGCCTGCTGGTTCGGGATCGGATACGACAGTACCTCCTACCTGACGGAAATTTAAACAGTTTGTGACTGGGGTGGCTGGAGTCTTTGATGATCCTGCCTACGTTCCTCAGTCAAATTCCCCCTTGTATGCCAAACCTACCCTTGAGATGAATACACAGCTGTCACCACAAGCGACACTTACTCAACACCATATTTTGGAGAATATTTTGATGGAATTTCTGTCATAGACAGAAAGACATCTGATGATTGCGACTTGTGGAATCGTTTGCTGGAACACTGTGGTGAAAAAGGAAGCTGGCTCACGTGATGACATAAGAAGAGTTTTTTGGTTATATGGTGTGTTATATAGTCAGTGGGGGGCATAGCAATTGAGGATTCCATGGTAGCTGCTCACATGCATGGCAAAGACATCCACAATATCATGATTTCTGTTCTCTCCTTCTCGCTATAAGGTCAAAGCCTCATTGCCAAAAATAACTTATTGTGAAGGTTGTATATATTGTGTTTGCGATCGTCACATTATTTTGCACTTTAATCAGGTAGGCCACGAGGACCATTATACAGTACTGTGTGTTACTGGCACAGTCTAGAGTTGGGGTGGCCAATCTTATCCACAAAGGGCCGCTGTGTATGCAGGTTTTTGGAATAACCTTTAGGTCAACTGTTGAAACCCAGGTGTGATGACTCCAGCCAATCAGTCCTCTAATTAGTAATCTAATCAGGGAGTTGCAGTGAAAACCTGCATGTACAGTGGCCCTTTCTGGATAAAATTGGGTCCCCCTGGTCTAGAATGCCCTAGAGGATTCAGTTTTGGTGCTGTAGAGATCCAACTTTTTTTTAAGAAAGTCTTTCTTGAAATCCAGGCCTTTTATACTGTCGCCCACTTTTTACTGCTTCAAGGGTAGATGAGCTGTGCATTCAGGGAAGCCATCCTGCACACCATTGTAGTACTGAGCCGTTATTTTCATACTTGGCCTTTTCATTCGTTTTAACAAGTCTGGCCATTCTCCACTGATCTCTCTCATTAACAAGGTGCTTTTGGTCACATAAATACCATTGGCTGGATGTTTTTTGTCCATCACACCATTCTCTGTAAACTCCAGACACTGTAATGTGTGAGAATCCCAGACAAGTGAGACGCTGGGCCATGATATATGACACCGACTCTCGCATCACATTCAAAGATCACAAAATCGGTCAAACGGTAAGTGACCCCGGTGACCCTGTCTGCTTGCTGTATGCATTCATTTGGAGCCGCATGATTTACATGATGTTATGTTACGTTATATGGTGTTTACAGGAGCAGGCTGTTTCTATTAGCAGGCATGTGTACCTAATAAACCGGCCACTTAGTGTAATTTCATCTGACATACATCCATGGAATGAATAATAAACCAGATTTTTGCAGCATTACAGAGCTGCAAAAAGTTTCAGTTACTTCAAACCTCTTTTTAAGTGGTCTTCTCAGATTTTTACAGTCCAGCATCATTTGTGGGACCATAACTAAAGTTCCTGGAGGGCTACAGTATAAACAATATTAGCTATACATCAAGAGTAACAAGGCCATATTATATATTGTATACATTAATAATGTACTTTAATACTTCAGGTACACTTTTTATGTTAAATGAATATACAGACACAGCAGATGACCCTGTTAAAATAAGGACTGCTTCATGCATTCCTTTCAGACAATATTGTTATGTAATTCAAACTCTGCAGGAAGCCCTCGGAAGATTTGCTCTGGAATTATGGATTATGAATTCCCTTGGAAGCACTGATTTGCGCATCCTGTAAAACTTTTAGTCCATAATCACCTCAGAGAAGGTCCCAGATGTGCAAAATGTACAGGATGACACCCAGTAACTGCTGTGTCAGTCTCGTTTTACTTTGTTCAATCTGCAGCGATTAGTTGAAGTATCATGGTAAAGTGAAAACTTTGTCTTGGTATGAAGTTCACGGAAACAGGACTTTATGTCAGAGCTGGGATGGTGCCAGAGTATGGGAGGGATATGAACAGAGTTTCAATTACACCCCACAATTACATACATTTCAGAGTAAATATTTACATTTGTTATCATTCAGGCAAGTTGAGGACATGTTGTTTATCTTTTTTGGTATCTACACTCCACGCAAAAGACTCCCTGCCTGGCCATGTTTGTTTTTATTGACTGATCGCAAGCTTCTTCCAGAACATTCTCAGGGCTAGCGCACAAAGCCGCGCTATTTCCATGCTCCGTGTCTTTTCTTCAGAAAAAAAGTGCCTCAATACAGCAGGGTGCACCAAACATTCAGCTTTGAAGAAAATGTCTGGCTTCCACGAAAGAACTTTTGTGTGTGCAATTTCGTCTGACCCTGTTTGCAGACTACAATGTGCACGGATCATCAGGGAAGACTAAAGGGTCAGGCAGAATTACTTACCCAAAATGCAGTGCTTTTCCATTGCTTGACAATAGTATTTCTGCACCGCAAAAAACACATGAAACGGTTAATAAACTGGGGTCCTGTGATTGAAGTTAGTTTTACGCCTGTGTGTGATTGTGTGCTTGTATATAAAATAGGAGTTCCCCACAAATTGTTTTATAGGGATTCCGCAAATATAGAATAACTCCTTATTTAAGAATTATATTTAGTTAAAATTTAATTTGCCTGCTTTACTACCCCATTTGTAGTGGTAATATTCTGTTTATGTTTTCCATTTTTATTTAAATTTAATATATCACTTATACTGTGGTTTTTTTTTATATGTCTGTGATTGACAGTAACTTGTTTAACAATAAGTCACGTAACATAATGTTATCCAGTTATGAGGATCCCATGTATCGTGTGCGTCTGTAAATTACTATTAATTATTTACAAGCTCCTTAGTCCTTATTGTACCTAATGGTAATGATGGCTATAAAGATGTTAGTCTCTCTCGGTTGAGGCTGGATTAAAGACTGTATATTTCTCCTCCTATGTTAGTAAATGAAAGGGAGAAGTCATTGACCAAAACGCTTTGCCCACAGAAGCTCTGCCATCCTTGGTGTTGCTCAGGCAACAGAACTTCCTTGTTGGCACGCCAAGTGCGTTAGGGATCTCCAAAGGAAACTCCATGCCATGTGCCCCCACTTAGGTCCCCCAGACCAGCTGATATCTTGGCTGATTACAAACACTTAGCGCTAGGCTTATGCAAGTTCGTCTTAGTTGCACAGCACATAACAGTGATTGGTATTGCATCGTTTAACATCCTGACATGGACCTGGCACGAGGGCAGGCGGGTTTCAATTTTCCATTATCATGACAGATCAATGCCCTAAGTCTGTCTTTGGTGAGAACACATGAACTGTCATGAATATGAACTTTTTTCATAAACCATAAAGTTTCACTCACAATTACTGCAACAAATCAAATTAAGGTAGCGAGATTTAACACACCAATATGGACACCAAAATACACGCATGTGAGGATACCTCAATCCCTCTGATATATTCCAGAACATGAAGAAAGGTGTTTTAACCAAGGAGAACCTCAAATGTGTTCTGTCTGTTGTGTATTATGCTGGCGTCCTTCTCTAGATCTCCATTGCAAGTCCTTTGTTTCTTAGTGCATGCTGGCTGCTGATAATCAGGGATTTCCTCTCCGCTCATTCTACTTTTAATGATAGATCCCACCTAAAAATCAGACATGATTAAAATCAGACATGAAAGCAAAGAAAGTTCAAGAAGCCAATAAGTCAATTTTACTAAGGCAAGAAAAGTCCCAAGTGAATTCTTTTCATTCGGACGGGGACTTTTTACCCCCCGGTGCGCCCTTGTGTGAGCTCGTTGCCCCTATGTTCACTAACAACCTAATTTCGGGTAATTGAATTGCAAGTCAGATCATTAATCATATGGGGGCTTGTTATTTAAGGAAAAGGGAATACTGAACTGGAGAATGGCCCCCCCCCCCCCCACCTCCCCAGCCAAAATTGCTTAGCCAGCTGAGACTATTCATGACCTGGTAGTTGGATTTTATTCCTTATTTACAGGTCTGGATATTCAATAACATAGTTCTATTTTTATTATATTGAGACCCATCTGGGAACAGAACCTGCAGAAGTTCTGGTTGCAAGCCCAGTCCTATAACTGCAACAGCAAACGTTTAGATTTTGCGTCCTTTTATCGGAGAACCTTTTAGACTCTTGCTTGGCCCTGTGACATAAAATGCTTCTTGCAATGTTTTGCCATAATTATACCTTCAAACACAGAGAGTGGTTGAACTGGATTTATTAACAGTATTTCAGTGCTTCTGGTTCTGGTGCTATACTGATGGATTAGAGCGCAGTATCAGACAGCTGGAACATTCAGTTCCATATGCTAGGTCTTGTTTAATCCTTCCAGTGATCTGCTGGTACAGGTCACAACTTCTACTAGCAGTTTGTATTTGGCAAAACTACTTTATGTTTTATACATAGACGCTGCCCTGTTTGCAGGTTCCTTCCTGCACCTAACATAGATGGTGAACATGTTGCATTTTTTATGGCTCTCCTGGCTGTCATAAACTGCAGACAGTATTCATAGCTGGGGCCTCACAAAAGCGAACAAAAGTTTTGCAGTCACTTGCTTCCCCTAATATACTCATGTCCTCTCTCCTTTGTAACTGGAGCATCAAAAGTGACAGAGCACAACATTTTGTAACTTAGCAAATGCTCCTCGTTTTTTTTTAATTCCAGTTAGCAAACAAGCAAATGATGGAATCAAAGCATGCTGCTAGTCTAACACGAATCAGCGTTTTTTGTAGTAAAGGGGTCATTGCAGTGTACCATTGTCATCTTACCCTCCCAGACTTGCCTCATTTCATAACTTGGGACAAACAGAGTCAGACGAAACAAACCGTCATGACACTCACGATGGAAAATTTCTTAACGTTGTTGATTTTCATCTCCCTGAGGAGGGTCCCCCCCACCCCACCGAGCCCACTGTATCTGACAGATGTGAAGTTTAAAGTCTGGAGTGAGCACTTCTATTGTTGCCTTGAGCAACTCTGCACACCGTAATTACACACCATTGTACACCAGTAACTTAACAGCGGTATAACTGTTGCATGCTAAGCTTCGCATTTTCTTTTTAATGAGTTCGCGAACAATTCATTTAGCTAGAAATGCTTAAGCCTTCGAAAATAATACATCGTGGCCAACAATATGTCTTAGACTCAACATATATATATATTCAGTCCACCTTGGGAAATTTGGAGTAATTATATCAGGGGAATTGTTCGAAAGGATAACAAGCATAGATAAACCCTGTAGGGGATAACTTGACACCTCTGCCGTTCTGAATTGTGCCTTTGTGTGTAGTGTTTAACTTGCACTCATAATGCAAAGATGCTTAACTCTGTGTTGTGGTTTCACCATCCGTCACCACAGCAGTGTCACGCACAAGCCCCTGGGTTTGCCGGCTGACCCATATACACAGATGTTTTTTTTTCCTGTGTCTCCTATGTGTATAAAATTTTCTTCATGAGTGGAATGATATAATTTCCATTATTGCAATAGATAATGCAAAATCCATACGGTCACGATATTTAGCTGTTTTCTTTGCTCTCTTAATGCTGACACTTTGGGACATTCTGTAAACTCGTCGGCATTTACACTGAGTTTACACTAAATTTACACTGAAGTGTAATTCCCTCGTGAGCTCAGTCCAGATTATTGCAGAAGTATAAAAAAAGATTGTTAAGATTCTAATACAATTCCAATTAAATACAAAGTTAGATGAAGTACATGGTGTACTTGCGAACAACGGATGGAGAAAACAGCTCTCTTACAATCTGATGAAAGCACAACTTACAGTTTTCGCTGCTTGAGAGGCTATTGTGAAACTGGGCGTGTCTTAACTTCTGCTTATCAACTTGCCATAACCAAAACTATTTATGAGGACCCCTATAATGCAAAGAAAATATTGGTATCTATCTTCTCTGAGTCACACTTGGGCCCTAGATTTTACACAGCAGGAGGAAAGCCAATATAAATAAGAGGTAAATCTACAGAAACAGCTTACTTGCTGCTGTCAGCTATTACACCACCATAACATGAGGCCTTGGTTGCATTTCCCAGACCTGTAAATCACCACGCTACTTGTTTAGATTTTCACCCATCGCTAATTCCACATGACAGTATCTCTCAGTCCTCCATCAGTCATCCACTACCTGAAAATATTCCATCCTGGACCAAATCTCCTGCTCTCAACCTCTTCCCTGCCAGGAGAATGATATCCTTATTCACAATGCTGCCAGGCAACAGTTCAGCCAGTTTCGATAATTGTTCATTTCTTTTTTTGCTAAATTAAATGCTGCACCAGACAGCCAGACACGGGCGAGCATTGTCCACTGTTTGTTGTGCATATTGGTAATTAGGCAATGTTTTGGCTCCAATTCACTCCCTATCATCGCCCAGCTGAGTTCTGCCAGACCTGGAAACTCCCCACCAGGCTATTAGCCTTGTTTTAATTATTAACCGCTCTCTTTTCCCCTGTTTGCAAGAAGAGTTCCCTCTCTAGTGCGATTAGACAATGCCACGGTTTCATCCATCGCCACCGGGCCCTCGGTGCATTGCTTTTCTAACCAATGAGAAGGTGGCTCCCAGATGGCAGGCAGTAATGTTATACAGCTCTCCAAATACGCACCGGGGGCGCTCTGAATCACGTCTATTAAAAACACTCCCCACACCACCACCCCACCCACTATAGAGTGGGTTTGCACACAGAGACTGTCATGAACCTCACAATGTTGGCTCTTTTGCACGATGCTCCTGCACCTCGGTACTCAGTACTGGCGGAGCAGGAACCTTTTAGTCTCAGGTGTGGGGGGCATTTGAGACGCACATGAAAACAGTGAGGACGTACTGGGAGGTGGGTGGGCTGGCATGTAAGGACCATTAGCACACAGCAAGAGGTACAACCAAGGTGTGATATCTAGCTGTAGAAGTCATAACATAACAAACACTGGCAACAAATATCACAAATGAAACGTTTCTGTTTACAACGAAACATTAGGCTTTATTGAATAGATTCTCTGTTATAGTTCACTGATTATCATAACATATAGGGGCGTTGTGTGGCTCTGCGGGTTGTGGCTCTGTGCCTGCGCTCAGAAGGTCACCAGTTCAAATTCTGTGGTCAGCTGTAAGATTTCATCACTGGACCCTTGAGCAAAGCCCTTATCCCCAACTGCCTCAGGGACTGACTAACCCTGCTCTCTGAAATGTATGCTGCTTTGGATAAAAGGGGCTTCTAAATGTAACCTAATACACTTTAAGGGCACTGATAACCAGACGGTTATGCGTTTCTGCCCCAAGAATTACCTTAATTGCAGCAGACATGAGCTCATGTGGAAACTCATGTTTCACCCATATGTCTGTCTTTGTTGAACGGCGTTACAATGAGTCTGAGGCCTACCATCCCAGTGCACAGGGCATCCTGCCCATTACAGGCTGATGCCACACAGCAGACACAAGTACAAGTAGCAGAGCCGGGTTCGAGCCCACAGTCCTAGCTGTGGCTATCGTGCTAATTACTAGCCAGGTACAGTATGTAAATGATAAAAACATTGTACATTGCTCTGGCAAAGTATGGAAATAGCGACTGTAAATTCTTACATGAAATATAATAAACATTGTAAATCACTGAATTCTAAAGAATTAATTGCTTTCCGTAAATAGTGGGTTAAGCTTATATCTTGTAAAATACACATACCATGGTTAAAGGTTGAAATTATTGACGTATATAGATCAGATAATTACCTATTTAAGTCAGCTTCCAAGAACTTACTTTTCTGTACATGTGCACAGTTTTATATCTGCCTGGCATCCGTTTTAATGTGGTCTGCGAGGGGAGGTAATTAAGAGACATGAATTTTAAATGCCATATGACATGAATTTTTCTGTGGGTGGTTCTGGCAGATGGAAATTGTACCGCGCTCGCAGAGGACGGATAAATCGGGACAGCCGTGGAATGAACTGGTTTCAGCCGCCGAGAGAGAAGAACATTTCCGCCTTCCTCCGCGCCTAAACGGCTCTCTGTTCCTTTGTGCTTGACTTCAGGCCCTGTAACGCAACGCTTCTCCGGCTATCGCACATGGGAACCAGTGAAGGTCTCTAATATTGTAAGTGGGAAACGCGGGCCAAGGTTCTCATGCTTTGGAGATCCCAATTACAGCATATTAAACCGTGATGTGGGCTGATTTCAGGAGCAAACATCCATCCCTTTGAGGTTGAAAGGCTGTATTTGTCTAGCTACAGCTGCTGTGTTATTCTTTACTTTTCCACTTTGCACTACAGTTCTTGTCTAATGGCTTCCTTGTTTTTATTAATACCCGTCCTGACGAGAACGACGGGGAGGATAATGATAAAAACAGGGGGCTGGAGGTTAAACTCGCTGAATCCCTTCTTACTCAAAGCACATCCCCCACCCAGCCCATACGCCATCAATCACTCCCTGGCTTCTATTTAAAGGCATGGAGCAGGAACACACACACTCTCTTAAGGCCAATTCTCTTCTGACAGCAAGACAACACAGAGACGGCTACGGGTCAACTGGAGGAAGCAGCAAGCCCCTAGCAGGAGGCCTGGAACCAGATGCACAGCTTACTCAAGATGAAATAAACAAAGTAATCGTTTCTCAGCAGCTTCTACTTCCAACTGGTGCCTGTTATTGTTTTATAATGCTGCTGTACCGTGGTGCAGCTCATGATAGACTATATGTGTCTGAAACTGTCAGCACTGCTTGCAGTTTACAGAAAAAATCATGGGCTGTGTACGTAAACAGAACTGTTCTTATTCTTGTCTGATTTACTGGTATGGCCTGTGCATAGTTATATAGTTTTATATAGTTATATAGGATGATGGCCTTCAAGTTCGTACCCTTACTTACCATTTACTTACCCATATTTATTTTTGCTCTAGATTCCATGAACGCTGTTTCTTGCTAACGAATGCCACTGTACAGTATATTGCAAACTTTCAGCCAACCAGAGCATCACATGACCTAGAACGTCCTGTGCAGGTTAGGGCATTTTTTCCAACATTTTACAAACCACACTTTTATGTTCTGATCACAGCTAATATAATAAGAGACAGGTCTGTAACAGTACACGTCAGTCATGCAGTGTTCTGTATATCATTTTCTGTCAGAACGAACAATAGAAACTAATGAATTCGTTTATTGACATGAGCAGAACCTAAATTCAGAAGTAGAAAGACAGGAAACATGCTAATTGTGGCTATGAGGTGGTCATGGCTAATTCTGGTTAGTCAGTCATACTTGGCAATTTGGGAACATTTTGGTTTCCCCATAAATGACACCAGTACTGGAGAAAGAGTCGTTGATAAGACCAAGACTGTGTGTTGGCTCTTTTATACCGATCTTAGATGTTGCTAAAATCACATCCAACATGCCGACTCATTTGAGATAACATCATCCGAGTGTGTGTACGGCCAGAACAGGGCTGAAGCAGCCTCCGCAATGCTGATAAACGTCCCTCAAATTACAGAAGGTGGTATCTGCCATCACTATTGCCTACAGGAGCAGGGATGCTAGCATGGAGACCATATTGTAGCTAGTAATGAGCCACGTGTTGATTGCTTAGAATTCTAGATGACATCACTGTGTTACACTATCCATATTTATTGAAGAGATGGGACTGGAGGAGATAACGTGTGTCAAAACGTGTTTGGTCGTATTAGTAGATCACCCATGAGGCAAGGGTTTAACATATACTCAGGCTCCACCGTGAGCCAGGTTTATCGCATTGCTAAGCTCTCAATAGCAGCGAAAAACAAAACAGCTGGGCAGGCATCACATGAGACCAGTGAGACGTCTCAGAAGGTATCAGGGAAAGAGACTGAAGTCATATCCTGAACTTTATCTTCATCCTCAACGTAAAGAGGAAATCAGCTGCTAGGCTTGGTCACAGGAAACTAAGGCTGCTGTGGCTTGTACTGAAGTACTGTTAGGCAAGGCTGTTAAAGTGACATGGCTAACTTAAGCCACCGGTTTCTGCCATCTGTGCAGCACTATGCTGAACAAAAAATCTGACTAATAATAACACTGTAGAGAATGATGTGTGTGGCGGAGTCACAGGTACACTGACTTCAGCAGAAGCTTTGGAGATGAGCAGGGTGCAGTAATCAGTGAAGGGAGGGGTGCAGACAATAGGCTTTCAATCCTATTGGGTAGCTCCTTAGCCAGTGGCTGATTGGCATGTAAACATTGGGATGTTGGTTATGTGCCATGCTGTTTGGGATGTTGGTTATGTGCCATGCTGAGTCATCCTAGACACGGCAGAACTGCTACCGCCCAAAACACAACAGGAACAGTAACACAAAGCGTACTGAGACGAACAAATAATAAAATCATTATAGGAAGATGACATTTGAAGGCTCCTCCTGATCTGACAATGGTGCCTACTCCAGAAAACAATTCACAATGAAAGATAACTGAAGCATTAGTAATTACAAACATAACAATCACAAAACACATATTTAAAATTTTCACAGGCTGCAACTGAACCACCTTCCCGTGCATATTAAAATAAAACCAAAGCTCCAGCTTCTGTTAGGCCATCGCTGTCAGCCTGCCACTAACAGGAATGCAAATCATGGTGGTTTCATATAGTGCTTAGGAAGCGTACATTCTTGGGGCACTTTCTCTTTTAAGTACGAAACAGTAACGCTTGTTCATTGCATCAGTAAAAGACACACTGGCACAAGACATTTGGAAAAATATTTACTCATTAAACTTCTCCCACATGCAGATAATATTCCAAGTTTTTGTTTACTTTTCTGCTTTCTTAGAGTGATACAATCTATGCGCATTATGCTAGAAATATTGCCCCCCTGTCAGCATTCGGCAGTTATGAAACAGAAGTCTTGTCCTGTTTAGAAGCATATTTTCTCTGTTTGTCTTTCATGTTCTCGGTTGTTAGTCTGGCGTAATCTTAAGAATGATGATGTAATTGCGAGCGGCATATAAATGCATTTGGATAACAAGAGACCCCTGCGGAAAGGTTAAAGTATCATTATACAAAAAACATGCTTGCATTGCTAAGTTATTTGGCATGGCAGACATGCAAATTAATGATCTGATATACCCGGTGGTCATTAGTACTGCAACACGTAATGCACAATAAATAAAAAAAACACTGACGCTTTGTACAAAAATCTGTTAAATCTGGTTTGGAGGAGAAACTCCCCATAATTCCGCCAGAGATGCAGTGTATAATTAGCCTCTTCCTCTTCTCCATTATTGTTTCGGTAATTTTCTGCCCGATAGCATCAGCGAGCATAGCTTGTCTACGCATGTTTACAGATGTGGTTTGCGTGAATGAGCAGCAACTGCTCTGCCCTTCCTGCTTGTGCCCGTTGGATCTAATGACAGACCGGTGGGCACCATCTAGAGCAGGGGTGTCAAACTCCAGTCCTGGACGGCCGGAGCCCTGCACATTTTTGGGTTTACCATCATTTAACGCGCCCGATTCAACTCCTCGCAGCTCCTTGTGCTAATCACCAGACGGCTCTTCAGCTCAATCATTTGTGGTGGGACAGGGAAAGATCTACCAAGCATAACAAGAGGCCTTGGTTCCATCGCCCTGCATTACTGCATTACAGCAGTACAGTGTTTCTATAAACAAGGTCATTGACAATGGATACAGAATTTAGTCTTTTCTCCTTCACTCATCTCATTTTTAGGTATTTCAACTTTTAGAATAGCTAAGAGAATCGTTTTTTGATCTGTGCAGGGAAACATTTAGTTCAGGAAGGACCGAAACCTACGTAGATGGTAGCTCTCCAAAGCCGGGAAGTATGAAATGGGATAGAGCATAAGTATAAACAGGAGGGTTAGATACTTTTAAGACAGACAGTATTGTTCCATATTCCATATGCTTTTAAAAACAGGTGATGTTTCATTCTTATTTATTACTTAATCACCAAAGTAATTATTTGGAAGCAATCTCAGTTTCAGGTATAAAACAACTGCTAATTCTAATATACTGCAGCTCTTTAGAATTGGAATTCGCCACCTTTAAAATGTTAACAGGGAACCCATAAAGTGAAATAGTTTATGACATCAGTGGCTATTTTTCTTCTTAACAAGTGCCTGTGGTTTAACACAACTAAAATGTTAAAGTGTCACTTTCTGATGCCAGGAATACAGAGGAAAGAACTTCTAATGAATCAGTCTTCCATTAAGAAGATGGGGCCTGCCCTAGTGTACCAGAGATCAGTGGGTGGATGGTATTCATTAAAATCCTCAAGTTTGACTGCAGTTTAATGCATTTTAATAGCATACGATAACACTTACCAAAATGGGCTGTAGACAGTAACATTTTAACAGGTTTTTGAAGAATACAACAAGCTGTTTAAAATTGCTTAGAGAAACTCACATATACCATTTTAATGGTTACTGTGCAGTACATATTAACCCAATAAAACTGAATAAATAAGTCTAAATGTATATTTGAATTCATATTCCAACCATTCGTAGTCAGGGTCACTGTGGAGTATATCCCATATCCTGGATGGGAGGCTAGGCTATCACAGGCAAGGCTAGACTTTTGCACAGGCTAACTTGGCCTGTGACCCAGGGCCCCAACTTGTAGGGGGCCCAAACATTTTTAATCCAGTTGTTGCAGCAGCATTTTATACATTAAATACGACCCCCCAATCTTCCTGAATTCGGCCCTGATCACACGGATTTAGGTACGGCCTACATGGGCACCTGCTAGGGTGGCATCCTGCCGGGGTTTGGCAGGGGGCACATGCACAAAAAAAGAAACAGGAATGATGACACTTGTGCAGTCGGTTTTGTATCACTGATTTGCATGCCACGCCAGTGATATCATGTCACCGTGTGGGTCAGTGGACGCCCTGATTCTAGTTTGTGATCTAGGCGGGCTGCTACTCAGAAGTACGAGATGGGGGGGGGGTGCGGTGGTGGGTTGGCCTCCAGTCACCCCACTGGAAGCTTTTGGGATAAAGATATGCAGTTTTTTCCTATGTTTATGAATGAACTAGGGTAGTACACTAGTATGTTTGACAATCAATAGGGCAATAGTGTAATAATTTGATCCTTTTTAATGCTGTTTAAATGCTGTTGTAATTTGTTTGTATTTGTCATTTTTACTTCTTTTTTTTGCATTTATGTAGTTTTAAATTAGATTATTTACTTGTATCATTTCAAATGTTTTAATACAAATAGCAGTGCTGAATGCCGAATTGCGCAGAATGCCAAATTCTTGTTGGGGGGGGAGGACACTTAGGAGGTTGGGTGAAAGGTGATTGGCCCAGATCGTGACAGAAGCTAGACCTACCACTGACCCTAACAGTACTTGCTCTAATTGCCTTAGTTGCCCTAGTCCAACTGAGGCAAAAAGACACCCCTATCCTGCACCCATTTCAGAAAGAATTAAAGGAGAAACCATGCTATTATCTCTGCCTAACAATTGGAAATACATACAATTTATTTTCAACATTCAGGCATTAAAAATGATCTTTTATCTCTTGTGCAGCTGCTAACGGAGTAGTGTGAGTGTGAACCGCAGGCCGGGTACACACAGCTACTGACGGAGTAGTGTAAGTGTGAACCGCAGGCCGGGTACACACAGCTACTGACAGAGTAGTGTGAGGGTGAACCACAGGCTGGGTACACACGGCTGCTGTCGGAGTAGTGTGAGTGTGAATCGCAGGCTGGGTACACACGGCTGCTGTCAGAGTAGTGTGAGTGTGAACCGCAGGCCGGGTACACACAGCTGCTGTCGGAGTAAGTGTGAGTGTGAACCGCAGGCTGGGTACACGTATGGCGCTTTTCCACTGCATAGTACGGCACGACACGGTTCAGTTCAGCTCACTTTTGGGGGGGTTTCCACTGGGAA
>JAODKM010000058.1:9158434-9196294 GCA_026780845.1 Petrocephalus sullivani | reverse complement strand
GTTACACACCACAAGACTGGAATTTAACTGCGCACTGTTTTGTTGCAAGTACTTGCACATAGCGTGATAGCACGCGTTTATGCGAGCAAAACATGCAGGGACAATGTGTGCGGAGTAAAAAAAGCACAGGTTTGTGTGTGTGTGTGTGTGTGTGTGTAAGCATGTTTTTAATTAAAGCAAGCTCCTTTTGTCCAAATTAACTGCCTGATTACGTCCCCATTTTTAATAAAATTGAATTAGTAACGGACACAAATCTGATAAAACTGTTTGTTAATGCAATAAGTGTCAGGACCATTATTGACCCTCATGGAATATTGTTTTACTGAAATTTGTTGAGCGAATTCTACAATTCCTTGTGTGTACTACTAAAATGTGTGTGCTACAAACTTAATAGCACACGTGCTGCTTGGAGTAATGGCCTTGGCTTCATCCCCAACACACTTGTTCTTGGAAAGATTATTATACATACATTTTAAAAACCTGCCCTATGCTGACAATTCCTTGTATGGCATGGTTTGAGTCACCATTTTCTCCAAACACAAGGTTTTGAACCTTAATTACTGTCACGGCTTCACACTTTGAAGATATGCTCACATATACTTTTTAAACTCAAGCAACAAGTCCAACAAGTATTGTACTAACCTTGTCAAAACCGTAAACAACCTCCTGCGGTACTTATTTTGGTTTTTAAAACGGGCTTCGTCTGCAGTTTCAACAGGACTGTTTACAAATTCACGGGCCATTTGGAAGCTGGGGCTGCCGGCTATCACTGACCTGGGTCATCTTGGCCAAGTCCAGGGAAGGCCTCGACTGTTTTCCCTCGCCGGGCCGCCGGCGCTTCACGCCCGCTTTCCTGTCGTTCAGGACGCAGGGCTGCGAGCGGCTTCGGGAGAGTCCCCCCGGGGCCAGGCGTCTGCCCAGCTCCGGCATGGACTCCGGAGAGCTGGAGGCAGAGCCGTATTGCGGCTCAGTGGGGATGATCAGCTCGTGGGACAGCGAGAGGGCCTTGGGGGGCTCCCGGAGGCCGACGAGCGCGAGGCAGGAGAACTCGAAGGCGGACGGCGGGCCGTCGGAGTGGGCCGGCAGGCTGAAGCTGGAGCTCCGCTGCATGGTGGGCGAGCCCCCCGGCAGGCCGGCCGGGCTCCGCCGCGCACTCCCGCCGCTGTGGCATCGCCGCTTCTCCACGGGCGTCCACACCCGCGAGCCCTGCGGCCGCCAGGCCGACAGAGAATGGGAGCGACACTGCCGCTTGCTAGGGGGTGCCACCGAGGGCGAAGACGTGACCTTGGCCTCGCTCAAGCTGAGGTCCCGAATCAGGTCGGTGATGGGAATGCTGGCTGGGTCCGACTCCCTGCCCCAGAAGGGGCTCCTCGGGCAAACCTCGGGCAGCGTACCCCACAGGCTCTCCAGGGTGGGACTCCTCTCGTCCTGCTGGAGGCCGCACCTTCGCCCCAGGTCCCGCCATCTATCGGGCTCTGTGACACAAAGGCACATGCGGTCGCTGTTAGGTGACATGCAAGCAAAACTGGTTTACGTACAAGCATACAGCAAAAAGTAAGACAGGTCATTTACAGCAAACGGATCATTTAAAATAAGCTAGCATCTGCTAGAGTATAAAATTATATTCCTATATATACACAGTTATTCTACTATAACACACATCTACAAAGCAGGAAGAAAATCTTTGTCCGAAAGCAAAGACAATATAATGATAATTAAGAAAAACAAGCTAAAAGAATGGCCTACTAATTAAAACTTCGGCAGCATACGAACTGCCTATTAAACACAATCAAGGGCAGCAAGACAACAAGCAGTAATAGCAGCTCAAAGGTAAGGTAAAACCACCTGCAGTCTGGGTGGTCCGCTGCACTATGCAACATCTCACAACTATGACCTGGACAAGTGGGATCATGGCATGCTATCACCGCTCAGAAGCAGCATCATATGACCAAGCAATCAGCAGAAGCTCGGCACGGAGTTAATGCTAGAATTAGAGTTTTGGAATCAAACAGACCCTGGCAACAATCATTATAAGGGGGTGTTACCTGGTGTTCTCACATGATTTCCACAAAGAGCACAACAAAGGACTGGAGCAGGGACTTTCGCACTGCATAAATCTGAGAAAGCAGACTACTTCTGAGAAACTAACGTGCACCATGCATCAAAAGGGGCCCGCTCTATTCCAAAAATCTGAGAAACACAAGACTGATAAACTGATCAACAGGAGGCCTGGTCAAACAAAAAATATTGGTGAACACCGCCCATGTTAGATTTTTACATAAACGGTATTCCACATGACTAGCTCAAATGTAATGCCTTAAAAAAAAAAAAAAACCCAAAACAAAAACAGGCAGGAAGCCACTCATGGGCCCCATGTCTGTTGTTTGTCCCGCCAAGCAGAGAAGCAGATGTTAAAGTGAGGACCGTCTGGCCTTGGCAACAGTTTTCCAGAAGAGTGAGGAGCTAATAGTCTCACTGTCCAAATTCTTGGAAGGGTCACTGGCCTTAATATTTTAATAAATTTGTGAGATTAACCCACACCATCGGCGGGACCGTCCCAACTACGAACTCACGCGTTCATCAATTTTAAAAATCCCAACAATGGCCACAACGTGAGCTAGAGACAAAACACTGACACTCCACGCACCACCTACCATCGGGGAGCCCGGTGCCGGACGGCAGCCAGGGCGTCGCAAGGCGAATAAGCAGCCCAACGCCGGCACAAAACGCTATTGATTTCTGATGGGTTTGCGCCTGCCCATTGTTAGTCAAACCCTGCATGCCTCTCCCAATTTTTTTTCCCAGTTTACTCCTACTGTGGCCATGTTGTTCTATAACCAGAGTTCATTGTTTCGAACATCTGAACAGTGTGTCCTTGATCTCGGAAGGGAAAAATTTGGAAATTATTATATCAGCAGTAAGATATAATGAGAAGCAAAAATTCCATGGATAAAGTAATGGAAAACCAAACAGGTTTTCTAAATCACATTTAGTACCCGTATAGGTCTCGGGGCCATTTACCTACCGATAACAGTACGTTTACTGTACTCTTAATAAACACATATAAAAGCCTGAAGCAGACAGGTCAATAATGGTGATCCCTGCATTCATCAGCCACACGATGACAGCGCAATGACATTCTTTATTAATGTCCTAACTAACAATAGGGCCCGAAGTGTCAGGTGTGTTTGTCCCGTGTCGAGCCTCAGAGCTAAAAGCCGACGAAGGGGGCCCGTGACCAACCATCCGCACTCTTATCGGAGTCATCTGTCAGCGGGACACCAATGAGTGCGAGCCGCTGAAAGCGGTTCTGCAGACGGTGCAGTCCCGGGGGCCAAATGCCAGGCTGTGTCCCAAAACCCAGGTGCAGAAGTGTGAACAGGTCACAGAGCATGGCACAGGAACACACAGCCGGCGACTAGCAGAAACCCACTGAACCAGCATCTCTGTTCCAGAAGCCGCATAACCCCACAGTCTTATCATACACAAAAATGCAATTTAAGGACTTTCTCTTGCGCATGTAAGTTCTGGCAGCCTTTCTAAATGCGTCTCCTTCGGGGCTGAAGGCAGCCTGACCCTGAACGGGGGAGCACTTACCCACAGGGGCACAGGAGAAAAGAGCCATCCCTCTGTTCATAGTCTGTAAACAGAACAGAACGGCTTAGAAGGCCAAGCCTCCCCATCGCCTGCTCATTTCAGATATTACCGTTTCTGCATTTTTACGTAGGTGATGTTTAGCACTTCGCAAAGCCATCTTACAACTGTGGTGCCGCCGCACGAGCGTTACACTAAGTCGTCTGTAAACTTCTTATTACGGGGTTTACGAGTAAGGGACAAAACTCGCCATCCAGGCGCATCCCTTATGCACAACATAAAAAACGCAGAGCTGACAGGGCCATAGATCCTGCTTAAGGGTGAGGACTCTCCAGCCACTCAGGAGGTGCCTGCTGGGCTCTAATCCAATCCCGAAGAGCTACTTCAGCTGCAACTGGATCGGAACAGCCAAGCAGGGCCTTTTGTGTCCCCTTGGCATGACTATGGGGGAAGCTCTCTCTATGCGACTGGGATTAGTTTTAGATTTATGACAGCTGGGTTTTGGCCTTGGCGAAAACCTAAACCACCCTTTTCAAAAATGTCAGACATAACTCATTTACTGTATTTATAAAATGCCTGACACGCCCCTTTAATAAAGTCCTACCTAATATGGCACCAGTAACATGTCATGCTTATGACCAGTGTTGATAGGATTCTATCCATTAGAATCTGTTGCGTGTTGTAGCTTAAAAATCTGTTTTCCACATATCCAGAGGTACTTCATTGCATAAGAATACTCAACTGGCACGAACCATTTTAAAATTATGAAATAATTCTAAACACAGAAGCAGTATAAAGACTCTTGTAGCAAATGTCAATATCACTATGAGTAACAGAAGCTGAGTAGAGTCATAGTAAAACTATGCTCACAAAAGGTACCTTTAAAGTAAAACTGTTAGTTATCATTGCAGGGGGCTGAAAAAGGGTTGTGGGGGTCACCGATAAAGCTGCATTTATCTGAGCATTGCTCTTACTGGTAGCCAGGTTTATGTTGCAACCTGCTAAGCAAATGTAATATCTTACCAGCTCTGAGTGTGACTGCCTGGATGTTACATCATCAACACCCTTCTTCTTTTCCAGTGTCTTAGAGTAAATGATCACCATGGCAATGCACATCTTTGCCCCAATGCATTCCAGAGCAGACAAAGGGCATCGGATGCCATGTTTACTGCCGGGGCGCGGGACGTGTAGGCCGGCGGGACGCGTGGCTGGCTGCCCATCTGTAGCTCGCCCACAGGCTCCCCTGGAATGCTTTTCACACCTCCTCCGAACCCTGTGCAAACACAAAGAGATGTGCCATGAGCTTGCGGAGTGCCTTTGTCTTCCCACCCCGAGGAACCCGCAGCCAGACTGGCAAGTGTGGGGGGGGGGGGTGTAGTGCTGAGTCTGGCCCGAGCCCGACAGACTACAGGTATCAGTCTGTGACCTTCTGTGCGCTGGTTAGACAGGTACAGCCTGTAAGCAAACACGTCTGAAAGGGCGCACTAGCTGTACATGTTGAGTCACTTAAACGTGTTACAAGGTGTGTGTGTGTGTGTGGGGGGGGGGGGGTTGTAAATTATTTGACTATACTTAAATTCATTCCAAACCATTTCTCCTCATTACAAGTTAGGGCTAAATAGTGATTTAGTTGTCCTAGAGTATTCTGCACAAAGGAGAAAAAGTCAAAACCAGGTCACAGAATCTTCAAGCAAGCTTGGAATAGCCATGACCTTGCGGTTATCCAAACATCTCCCCCTCCTCTAGTGCTACAGGCCGTAAACCAGCTGATTAGGTGGAGCTTTTAATCTTCCTATCTGCACCTTCTGCAGCTTTTAATCTCAACTTTTGGTCGAAGGCAAACGGATATGGTCGCGGACTTTGCAGTCCTTAAATGAAACTCCGTTTACCCCCCCCCCCCGTGTCACCCTGCCGAATCCACAAGAGAGAAGCATGGGAGCACATGGAAAGGAAGAGGGGTCTGAGGAGGGAAAAAAAAAGGATGAAGAGGGAAAAAAAGTAGTACGAGAGGATAAAAACGGAATAGCAGAGCGAGAGAGAGCAAGACACAGAAGAGGGGTAACCTAGTCCCTTGCGCTAGTGTCTGTGAAAACAAAAGAGTATTGTCCCGAAGATGAAACACCGTGGGAAACAAAGGAGTGACATCAGGAACGGATCACAAGACCCCGGTGGCTGTCCACGAGGAACGGCAGCCAAGCTCGTCCGCGGGCTGGGAGAATAGAGCCGGCTAGTGTTTCCTCTTACATTGGTCAATGCCAACAGCACGCATATGATTCCTATTAGTTACATTTATCACTTAGGGTCAATGGCGTAAGAAGAGGCACCCAGGGCTAGGCTTCCTGAGCAGGGGGCTGATGGCACGTTATGGGGAAGAGGCCCGCTGCTCTGTGGGGTGTCAGATGAGTTCAGGGTGGAGGGGTCAAGATAGAGTGCCCCACAAGTGGAGGAGAACTGGGGCAGATGGGAGCAGCATGGCAAGGAAGACCATGGCAAACCAAAATGATTCAGTGCGCTATAAAGAACCACCAGTGACATTATAGACTTATCAAGCAACCGTCCAACACTATAAACCTTTCACTTATGTTAAATGAAACATACACAGTCAAACTACGATCTGTAGCCTTCCCCAATGAATACCACCTGCACATATAAAGCTACAAATAAAGGGCCATAATTGTCATATTTGATCAAATTATAACAACATTTGCCCTGGGTGGTGTGTGGCTCAGTGGGCTAAACCTCTGTCTGTGACCAGAAGGTAGCAGGTTTGAGCCTGGCCTCGACAGAATAGTCACCCTTAGCCCCAAGCTATCCAGGTGCCGTAGCCACAGAGTCCCAAGCTTGCTCTCATCTGTGTGTGTCTGTGGAGAGCAGGATGGGGTAGGCAACAAGAGAGTTTTCCCTACAGGGATCAATACATCATCCTTCTTCATTTAAACCAACACGGTTCTCGGTTATTTCCTGTCTTGTTTACATTCAGTGATGACACTCCAAAGCATTACGCAATGACAGGCTGTCTCCATATACAGTGATATGTACAAGTGCCCATGGTAAGGCAACAAAGCCAGGAGATTCTAGGTGCAGAAAGAGAACCAGAAGTCTAATAAATACCCAGAGTATGCAAGCTTGAAAGGGTCGAGCTCCTCCGTGCTGTAAAAACATCCTCCAGCAGGGAAATAAGATACCTTTTTTATTTTATTTTAAATGCTTCGGTGTTAAAATGTATCTTGGAATCACCTGGAACAATGTCCAATGAAGTCACCTACTTTGGGGTCCCGTTAAGCCTGAACTCAGAATATAAATATCTGAAATGTGATCTCGGAATCGCAATTAAATTTCAAAGAGCTTTTCCTTCAATGCAGACAATTATATGTAATAAACCAAAATAAAACACACTAGTGTAAATAATACTAAAGCCACACTGGTGTTATATTACAAATAATAGCTTTAAAAAGAGATCTCATGTGTCACCATTACCTACAGGTGAGCGACGATAAGTATCGCTTGAACGAATCCCGAACAATTTCAACATTACTCTTTGGAAAGCCAGTGAATTCGCCGTTGTTTCTCTGGCTCCACAGGGGATCTTACCATCCTGATCGTAATCATGCCACAATTTTGTTTGCTGACATAAGATCATATGGGGCTTACGCAATTCTCCACAGAATTCAGAGGCTTTTCAGGAGGCCAGTATCATAGCAACTCTACGCCTGCACTCGAAAATAAAAAAGCAAATAGAAATCAGTTCTGGCTAATGAAAGAACTGCTCCACGGGGCCTCTGTGGTCTTTCCCAGCATTAAATCTCATACCAGTTATATTGGGTTACCACACAAATGCAAATAACCAACATGGTGTCACCCCTTAATACAGGCTTTATGGGGGGGGCGGAGATAGAAAGAGGGGGCCGTGGCTTTTAACAAGCATGTGGAAGCTACTACTTTTCGCAAGGTCACTACAGCATGATGGAGGGGCTCCGCAATGTGGGAACTCATGCTCAGAGGCAGGGAGGGCAGCATTAAGGTTAGCATGGGACCATGCTTTTTACTGCCCAGGGCAATAGCTTAAGGGCAGGAGATATTACAAGAGAAGGAAACAAGATACAAGTCTGGACTGGAAAGAAATGCAAAAAATTAGAAGCAATCAATTATTAATGAAATCCCATAAGTGGACACTGATAAGTGGCATTTGGTGATGTACAGACGATATGCAAAGAGAGAATCCCAGCCCTCCTGACAGCTGCTTGGGGAATCTTAGCAAACCCAGCCTTAAGGCATATGTACTGCAGCCAATATTTTAACCTGCAATCAAGGACACGCACAGTCAAGGAGGTTTATTATTTTCCCCTAATTTTTTTTTTTATTCCAAAAAGTGATGCAACCATGGACAGAGTAACCAGGGCAGGCTCGTCTTACAGTGCTTAATGAGCTCGATTTAGTGTTCTCTTCAGAAATAAGTGTGGAGATGGCTGGGGGCTTACAGACGGCAGCCACAAACTCAGGCGTTTAAGAAAGATGCACGGGGCGACTTCCCTCACCCAGCGTCTCAGATTCAACTGTCCATAAGATTAAACAGAAAGTCAGGGGGATTCTGCATGACATCTGCCTGCATATCTCTGCATCGCAACTCCAGCCACAATGGAACCACAAGAAGCAGCACGTCACTCAGCAGCTTCTCAGGTTCTTAGTAACAACCAGAATCTGTTATATCGACAGTCAAGAAATGCCTTCTTTTATCCCAATACTTTTCCTATAAAAGTAAACTGTACTCTTATGATTGCAATACACGTCGCATACTGAAATGTGACAGTACAGCAATGCAGTATCGAGATAAGGATTTTTTTTCTTCCCACGGCTTAACACATAGCAGTGATTTTTGATAAGCGATATTAAATATTGGATGCACAGGTTGACATTTTTAAATTTTAGAAACCACCAATTACAGAGCTTCTTGAGACTTAAATTGTTTGTGCCTTGTATCACTGGTATGGAATTAAACATATCACCTGTATGCTTTAAACAAAGCAACTTATTAAAAGTTGCAGAACATTCTGCAAATACTTCTAGTACTGTGCAAATGCATTAGTAAGAATACCCAAGCTGACACCTAACAGATAAAAAGCCACTCGATCGCACCAATCACATCTTGTGCCGATTAATAAATATGAAGAAAGCATTGCCACTATATCCCCCCCCAACTCTTTTTCAAGCTATAACTATGCTTGGATGTTTAAATTTATATGGCTGTTTTGATGTTTGTAATGAGGGCAAGCAGAATGCATTCTAATGCTTCTGCTTTTGAATGCCAAACCTATTAATCGACGGCTAGTGCCTTTTCCTCGATAAGAGCTCCTGTGTCGTTCCGTCACCGCGTTTCTCGAGCCCAGTCCTGGTGGGCATGTGCAGGTTTCCCCAGCAACCAGAGAGAGAAAGCTAAACTGGTTCAATTAGCAGAACAATTAGGTCGATCAACACACGCCTTTATCACAGCCCAACGTGCTGGTGCCAAGAGAGAAATGAGGGCTATACTCAAAGCCTTGAAAGCACAGCTGGCATTATACATGCTTTGGGGGTGGGATAATGCTGATCTGATTGCTGGACTCAAACTGCTAGCAAAACTTCAACACAAACAATTATTAGAGAACTAATGGGGGGGAAAAAAATAATCCAAAATTATGAATGATGAATAACTTACTAATAACGTTATTAATAACATAATTATGAATAACTGAATGGAATTTGCATTTCCATATATTAACATTTTTAAGAACAATAACTGGCTTCATACTCCAGGAAGCAGTAATTGCCTACTGCATCGGTCATATGTAACGAAGTAGCATATATTATTATTATTATTTTTTTTTTATTTTTTTTTTTTTACACACTAAGTATCAAGCACCAAAAAGCAACAGAAATAACAGTTTTTGAAAACACCACTGCTCTAACCTTTACTATTTTTACAACCTTCTTACAGGCAATCAAAGCTCTCAAACTACAGATTTCTTAAGCACCTTTTGTACATGTTATTCTCCCAGTTACACATGCCACTTCCACAGGCCCCAGTGAGGAATCTCTATCGGCCAATCACGGCACCCATCAAGGCACCACAGGAACTGAAGGGGGATGCGGACTGCCACATATAAACTCTCTTATTAGCTGCAGCAGCAGGAAATAAAGCCTCGTCTAATTAGTGAACAAACATTTGGTAAGCATGGCGAAATGTAAAATAAAAAAATAAAACTTCAAGCTGTACTGTACTGGATATACTTGTTCTAGGAGTGCAGGTATATCCATTTAATGTTTCCGTATCTGAACATCGGGGACTTATTCATGCATACATAGGCCTCAGTTCTGGTTCAGTGTCAACACCAAAAATGCTGGATTAACATGATTGATTTGGTAACTAAAAACAGGTGTTACAACCCCCATACTGGTACACACACACTACACCCTACATGCCGGAACACTTGGAAACAAACCTCCTACATTAACTGAGAAGGTATGCAGAGGGCATCAAACAAATTCAGATGAATTTATATAGTAAGAGAAGAGCATAAAGGTGGCGGGGTGGGGGGGGGGGGACACTTTGAATTCCACGTCGCTTTAGCACTTCAGCCCAAACCAAAGGCAAATCAGTTATGACTGAAAAGGGGTGCAAGGGGGCAGGCAACAGAAAGCCCATCATTAAAATAAATTGTGCGCGCAAAGAGGCTAAGACAAGCATGGCTAATAATCCCTTTGGGAGGTTTTGCAGGGTGCTCCGGGCCGAGGGGCCAGGGCTGGAATATGGCACCGGCACCGTTTCACAGGAACACAGCTGCCCACACAGAATAGGACCCAATGGAGCCATTTACCATAAACACAAAGGCCTCTGCAAATCTACCAATCTTAAACATACAGGGACCATTTGGCTCTGCTCTTTAAGCACAAGTGTAATTATTCCATAGAAAGAAGGCCTACTTTGGTACCTGGCTTCCAAAAAAAAAAAAACAAAAAAAAAAAACCCACCAAGAAGTTTTAGTGTAGATTTGAGCCTTTGTAGAGGGGCGACTCAAATTTACATATCAATATACATCCAATTTTCATTAGGATGTTGGAAGGTTGCTATGCATCCTCCAGATCCACTTAAAAAAAAAAAAGGTTCTTAGAAGAAAAAATAAAAAGAATTAAAAAAAAAAAAAACAAACACCACACGCAAATCATGGCCTGGTTGTTGGAGGACAATGTTTATGCAAGACTTTTCACAAAGTACCACGGCTCCTTTCAACTAACTCATTGAGTATAATTTAAATATCTGAGCCCAGGCACAGATCCTGAACAGCCATATATCCTACTCGAATAATGCATCAGAGTGAACAAAAGATACATATTGTACCTCTGCAGAAAGGGCTACTAGTTATCACCTGTATCCTTTAAACAAAGCAACTTATTTAGGCAATATTCATATTATAAATTATGAAATACCCGCATACACCCAGTGCTTGATAATCCTACATTTATCAGCTGTGCAAGCAGTATGGAATAATGTGGAACTATATGGTTATCATAACAATTCACTATAAACTGGTTAAGCTGCAAACAATTTAAGGTCTGAATTAGAAATCACCCAACAATATTGTTGCTTTAAGTTCTCTCACAAAAGGGGGGGGGGGGGACACACAGTACAGGCAACCCCCAGGTTAGGATGAGGTCTGTTCCCCGAGTCTCTTCGATAAGTAACTACATACAGTAGTGTACCGCAATTTGACCAATTACTGAAGCTGCACAATATTTTCATAAGCGTGAAAAACTTGTGCGTGCATTCCTTATTAACAAAAATTGTATTTAACATGAATGTGTAATAAGTTCATAAGTATGAGCTGTGTGTAAGAACTCGGGGACTACCCTGTAAAGGAAAGAGAGCAAATTGCAGATGATGTGCCAAAACAGAGCTGATTGCGCAGAAAGAGGCGCTGCAGTGGAATGTCATTTCTCATCTCCACACCCACCATCCCTTTTGAGAAGCATGTATAGATTGTTAAACGTAAGTCAAAGGCAGTTCAGCACCATTCACTTTCTAAGGAGTTCGCCCAGACACTGCAGGCCTTACTAACCAACCAGAGACTACCAAAAATCTGCAGGGGTCTTAAAGGAAAAACTGATCATGTATGACTATTACCATAGCAAGCAGGGCCGGCCAGAGGCATAAGCAAACTAAGCGGCCGCTTGGGGCCCCACGCCACTAGGGGGCCCCCAAGAGCGCTTGATTTAGGTGGTGGGGGGGCCCCCAAATCAAATTCTGCTTAGGGCCCCATATAGGCTCGGGCCGGCCCTGATAGCAAGCGTGTTATTCTGTTATTCAGCAAGACTGTAAAGTACGCACAAAGATCAACAAAACATGCAAAGCAGCATAACGCACAATGGGTTCCTTCCTTTTAAGCTATACTCTAATTTCCTAACACTGAACTTTCACAAACGCTTGCCTCTTGCAGTAGTTGAGTGCTCTATGGGGACAGTTTTTGATTATTATTTTTTATTAAATGGGCTGTCTGCACAATCACCTAATTTCAAAGGCAGGTCAAAGATGCTGGAAACTGCAACTAATCACACAGAAAAACCAGCAGCACAAGCCAGACCTGGCACCAGATGCGGTGACAAGGCAGAGATTAAACAGCCAAACGCTGCTTGCAAAACTACAGTACAATCCAACGCAACGTGTTTTTCTTCCGTATAACTTTTATCCTTATGTGTTAAAGTTCTCAGCACGTTTAACGCAAGCCAGTATTTTTACTGTTGCTGAAACACAAACAAATAAAATGAAGAAAGGCTCGAGTTAGAAAAACATAGCACTGAACTATACGATGCGTTAAACGACATATCTGTAAGAAAAACAGTAACTTCCTCGTGTGTCAACAGAGATCACCAAAGTCATAAAACAAACTATGCAGATCACTGGGGGAAAAATATCTTAGCGCACGTCTATGAGCTGCAACTTGCCTGCTAATACCAGCTGAAAAGTTAGCTCACATGGTCGCAGGACGAAATGTGCAGACCCCTGCGGTAAAGAACCCATAGTTTAAAAGTTCTCTTTCTGCCTTTGCCTTCAGTCGTTTTCTAGACAAGAGCCATGAAGGCAGGAATGCTTTTGTCCAAGAAGCCGGGCAGATCCTAGTAACAAAGCAAATGATCTCTCAATCAACTTCTCTCCCCTCGGTGGCTGATCTATAGCACAGCTGTTCTGCGCTGCAACTGCTGAACGCGGCACCAGCAAAGTACGCTGCCTTTTAGTTACAAAAAGCTAAGAATAAAAAGTATCACAGCCACCACAAGACAAAACCAACAACAACAAAATGCTACAATACTAAAAATATACAGTGATCAAAGCACGTCGCACATGAAACTTTATATTTAAGCGGACGTATGTGCGGTTTAGTAAGAAAACACGATCAGAAATGATATGGGGAAAACGATAAAATAGCTATAAAGACAGAATCACTAATGCACACAGCTGCTCCGCCAGACCACTGCACATCACGCGTGGTCCGCACGGAGAGCAAACTTGTTAGTTGACTTTCTAGCAAACTAGCTTGTTAGTAATACTTAAGACCACCTATTACCAAGAAAACCTAAAAAAATAATCAGTGAACTAATCAGAAATCGAAAGTGACAAAGAAAGACTTAAAAAATATATATTTCAAGTGCTTAAAAAGAAAATACAAAACAAAAAAGCCAAACAAAACAAATGGCTTAATAAAGATCCCTCGCTCACACCAAAAGCTTTACCGCTCGGAAGTAGCAAACAGCAGTCAGGTGGGTATATGATATCATTTATTTTAATGCTAAACGACAGAAGCGAGCGTGTAAAGTTATCGTGGACGCGCATAACAAAAGAGCAGGAGAGGCATGCTGACCGTCATGCGCGCACCTTCTAGCGCACCTTCCAGCGCAGCCCGCTCCTGCCAGCTGAGCCCGGGCGGCCGCATCCAGCAGCCCGTCGGCCGGCCGCAAACTTAAACGCCGTCAGTAACAATATCCGCACACAGCCGAACCATCTCGGCGGCGCGGGGGTGTCGCCACGCAATTCAAAGCCATTTCCGGCCGCAGTCGCCTCCTTCGCGGTCCTTACTGCGTGAGATATAATTATACACCAGCACTTTAAGCATCCGATATATAATGTAGCTCGACGAAATGAGAATTTTTGCATCGCAGACTTTAAATAAAAAGCGCCCCACCCTTGAAAACTGCAGGTACATGCGTGCGCCCGAGTTGTTTAAAGTGGCGTGCGGGGAGGGGGGCAGGGTTGATTGAACTACTGGATAGCGCGATAGTTATTATAATGCAGGAGATTTCGCCTTTTTCGATTTCATCTTTTTATTTTAAAGTCCTCCCCCTTAAGTGAACTTGACTTACCTTACACGGATTTACACTATTCGAGTTTCAATGGAACGCGAATTGACATCGCTTTCACCATGAAAAAATAAAGCCGAGCGTTAACAAAACAGTAAAACAAGTAAAACAAAACAAAAAAAATACATCTATGTTAGTCAGTTTCATGATGACTTTGCTGTTAGGTCCCTGAAACAAAGCTGTAGTTTTTTTTCCCACTAGCGTGTCAAAATTTATGACTGGCTAAAATGTGGCGGCGAGATTCCACATTACTTCACAACCACGAAAACCGCAGCTATATAAGTAATTTAATCAATATGTGAACATAATATTATGAGACCAGGTGTCCAAGCAATGGAAACACGGACATTTTATTATCCTTTCGAAATGCAACAATGTGCAGTATTCATGGACTCGGGGTCCATGTGGAGGTGACGTACGTATATAGCCTGCGGGCATTTGTATGTTTCAGGCTACAGTAAGTGTACTAGAAACAGAATTGTTTGATATATACTTCAAAAAATGGCGCACAGTTGCCTGAGCGCATGTTCTGTTAAATTAATAACCTAGAATTTTATTTATTGCCAAATACCGTTTTTTTTATACAACTATTATAAAGTTTCATAAACGTACGAGAATGTACGTATAACCTCCACACATATATTATGGAAACATGCAGCTTCTTTTGTTAGAGTAAAATGTTTGAATTCGTAGAAAAGGTTCAAACACCGGTAACACCGGAATATTAGATCGTAGGGTACGCGATTACTGCTAAATTTATTCATTTGATTAAGTGTAATATTTAACTGCACCGGTGATTATGTACAGATTCTTATGCTTCTTACGTAATACCTAAAAATAAAGTTGTGTTGTTTGAGTTAAGGCCTCATTCTGTTAGCAGAGTGGACACAAAAGCGAAAGTTCTCATTTCCATGCACTAAAAAAGCATTGCAGGTTAGTGAACAACTCCACCTACTGTCCCATTCCCAAAGACATTAAAATATATCAAAGAATATCAACCACACAGAATAGAAAATATCATCCATATATTAATTGAAATTAAATGCAGACCTAATCGAATACTGAAAGTTTTCTAAATATAAAAGAAAGCATTAGTCCATGACACTCTGGGTCATTCAAAAAGCAAATGCTTAAATTTTCCTTTATCTGCCTTAAGTTGGCACTTATACTAGACAGAATGGATGAGGTAGGATCTTTTTAATGACTACACCAATATACCTATACATAGTTTAAAACTGACAACATGTAATAGCCGAATAATCAATTCCATAAAACTGGGTCTAAATGAAAGTTATTCCTCAGGATGTTCAACCAAAATAAATCCTTGTGTCATAAATTGAACCCAAACGTGTCTTGTTGACAATGTGACAGTGCAGAGGAATGTCTGTCACGCAGTCCTGTTTGGCATGACATCAGAGTTTATATTCGTTCAAGAACCAGCACAGTGACAGCATTTCCAGTTCTGCCACCAAATTGAAAGCTAGGTGTTGGTAGCTCATGCAGGAACTTGAACCCTGTAGAGCAGAGTACAGACATGTTTAAAGGTGGTGATTACAAGAAGATAAGACACATCCAGCAATTGCAACCTTACTTTGAAATCTGCCTTCATGGAATTTCACATTTTATAAACCTAGAATACGTCTGTAGGTTCGCAGACAGTCTCAATGGTTGGCATGTCTATATAATTTGCATGACAAATTAGTCAGTTTCCCCTCCTGTTACTGAATCCTGGGGAATTACTGAAAGGAGTAATTGAGAGTCCCCTCTACACACACACACACACACACACACACACACACACATCATGTGATTAAACCAAAACCCCAAATATGTCCAGTAGATTTCAGAAAGATTATTGTGTCAGACTAGTTGGTAACACTTTACTTGAAAGGGCACAAGTAACTTAAAATTAGTAACTCAATTACTACTCATGAAATCATGAACAAATATACTATCTGCATGAAATACATGAACCGTTATGACTTACTATTAATGATGAACGAACATGGGATCAGTAAGTAACTAACAGTTTCCGGTTAATTAATACATTAAGTAAGAGTGTACTACTACATTATTTTTGGATGGATGTGTATCTTGTAATAATTATCGTCAATTGTTTGTAAGTATTGTAAATACTTGTCTCCCCACCAACTAAGCACAGTAAAACTTAGCGTTAACTTTACCACCTCTCCTTATGTTACGAACGGGCAGTAGACAGGGTCGTGAAAGTGCCCCCTAAAGTGTTACTGGCTAGTTTGCCACATTTAAAACATAGGAATTGCTGCTTTGTTGAGCAATAGTGGCTATGATTGCATGTTGGTTTTTACCATGAACGCCATCATTGCCATCAGAATGGTGCCGTTAGCCAAAAGGCCGCTCACCGTTGCGGAATATATCCAGCAGCTGCTCTTTGGTCCAGTTGCAGGAAGTGATGATGAAGAATCCGCCCATCCTGAGGGCTCCCCGAAGAGCTTCCACGTAGCGCTTTTTCCCATCCTCCTTAGCATTCGCATTCAGGGATATGGCATCAAATGTGCCCTTGTCGATACTCACGTCAAAGCTACCCAACTCCTCAGAGCAACTAAGGAAGTCTATTTCCTGTAATCAAACAAGGGAAGAAAAACGACCATTTAAATGCAGCACAGATAAACAAGTGTGAGCAAATGTGTCATTATCTATTCATTAACCTTAGCAATAATAAAGGTTTTTATAGAAATATTTACACATTTTAGTTTAATAAATGTACACAAACCATGCAATTTGTAAAGACTTTGAAGTACTGGAAGTCAGATGCCATTTTCGACATTCAAGAGGCTATTTCTGACTGAATTTCATTTTTCTGGTATTGATGGCAGAGAATGTGTTCTGCGATACAGTTGTGCTCTGGTATTGGGGCCTGTTGTTGGGACAAGCTACCTCATTGGACAGCCGACCTTTGTGTTTTGTTACATCACTTATGGACAGCAGGCTCTGATGTCTGATGCTGTGATACATTCAGGGCATTCCCATGGCATTGAAGGTGCAATTCTAATGCCACATGGAGACACAGAGTCGAATTGTAGCTTGTCCAATGGATAAGAACTTTTGTAGGCTGCGCGGTATACCATCAATATCCAGCTATATTAATGAGACAGTGGTGGCCCCTTGGTCAGGGAAGCGCACTTGTGATTGAATGGCTGTTCTGCTGGTTCGAGGTGCCCCCCCCCCCCCCCCCCAAGCACTGCTCCCCAGGATGCCCACTGCCACGTCACACATAAGAACAAAAGGAAATCTGCAAACGAGAGGAGGCCATTCGGCCCATCGAGCTCGGGTGGGGAGAATTCCACTAGTAGCTCAGATGTTAAAATACTATCTAGCTTCGCTTCAAAGGAACCCAAGGTTTTAGCTTGCACTACACTAACGGGAAGTCTATTCCATACTCTAACTACACGCTGTATAAAGAATTTTTTTCTCAACTCCAGTTTGAAATGTTCTCCCGCTAATTTCCAACTATATGGGTTGAAAGCGGAGGACACATTTTGTCGTTGTGTGCTGTGGTGTGTCAACAATGATAATTAACCACTTTCACCTTCATCAAGCTATATTCTTATAGAGGGGTAGAAGAAGATAGTTTGATTTGAAAGGGAGGAAGTCATTTCATCACATGACTTCCCAGACAGTGCTGCATGGGAGGGTTACCTGATGGCAGCAAATCCCCCACACTAGGCACTAAAGAGGAAAGTGCCAAAACTAGGGTCAATATTGACTCCACCAAGCCACCTGCCAAGATATCCATTACCACAGGACACTATTCTCAGGCATATGGAAGTCCAGCATGAAAGAATGCACAGTGCAAGAGAAAACTACCCTGGCAGTGAATGAGGTGGGTCATTTCTCAGCTTTTTACAAGATTACCCTTGATTACTTTTAGCACCTCTCTGGGGCTCCCTCTCCCCTTAACATAGCAGGGATTTGTTGCACTGGATAAAAATCCTAGGGCCAAAGTATACTACAGAAAGCCCAAACGTTTCCTTGGACACTAAGAGTGGTTCAGACAGCAGCAGTTTTATATAGGAATGAAATTAAAAATCAGGAGGATTCTTTAAAAAGGTCAGCTAAAACTTTTCACTGGATCATATGGTGAGAAAATGATTTCCCCCTCTAATGAAAAGGGGGCGGGGGTCCACTAAAAAGTAGTCAGGAAAGCCCAATGCTTCCACCCGCTGTTCAGTTTCAGAACTGCAGCACTTGGCATACAACAATTGTCCATACTGTATGCTCTAGTACAGTGCTTCCCAACCCAGTCCTGGGGGAACACCGGACAGTCCACGTTTTTGCTTCCTTTCAGCTCCCAGCACACCTGCACCAGGTAATTAATGCTCCTGATTGGCTGGGAGATGGGAAGGGAGCAAAAACGTGGACTGTCTGGTGTTCCCCCAGGACTGGGTTGGTAAGCACTGCTCTAGTAGATGCTGCTGGTAGATTACACACAAAATAACTAAACATTTTTCTAAAAATATGGAGATGACGTATGTAAAAAGGAGTGTGCAACACCTTGCTCAGGTATTTTGTTAAGGAGTTACCTTAACTTTGACGTTGGATAAGTGTTCCTTCTCCAGTATGCTGTTTGACAGTGTTACAGCAGAAGGTGAATAATCTATCCCCGTGAGATTTGTAAATCCATGCTTAGCCTATGGGAAATTTATTGTGAGACAAAGATATTTCAGACAAAATACAGTATAATACTCTTGTTATTCATCTGCATTAAAATTGCAAAACTGGTACATATACAATATACAAGTAGTTCCATTTTCGCAGCAGTCATTTTCCTTTTTAATAAAACATACCAATTCAACAAGGAAGACGCCGTTTCCAGTTCCAATATCAAGAATAGCGGCATCTCTTGGGATTTTCATTTTGTCCAGCCACCTAACTACACGTTCCATGCTCTCCTCTCCAAACCTAGAAGGAAACATACACTTTATAGGCTAGCTTCACGTATTGTATATTGCTTGATATATTGATATAGATTAAATGTTGCTGCTCACGTAATGTGTAAACACCGAGTAAGATTTTTACCATATCTCACCGACATCCCCGATGTCTGCGAATGCTTGCATTTCTCTTTGGTAGGCATCATTCCAACTAAGACGCACACAAATAATAAACATAAAACAGTAATAAAAGCTTAAGGACATGCAAACACTCGCTGTGTGTCTGGGGAATCAAATTTTCCCTCTCCCTATGCTCCGATTACTCCCCGCAGTCCAAGGATCTAAACCGCCCAGAATGACTCTAGTGCCAGCCATGGACTCCCATTCCGCGTTTCCCTGCTTTGCGCCCTTGGCTGCCTAGGAAGACACTCCAGACTGAAGGGACAGAGGGATGGATATACTGTACCTGCCTTACGAACTATGCTCCAAAACTTCCCATGACAGCGTAGCTTATTAGGTCAGTAGCTATTGAAAATTGATTGATTAAAGAAGTGGCCAACAAATCAACTGATTTCCAAGTAGATGGTTCACGCTGTTTGAAACAGTTTATTTTTACCAATGATAAGAATGCAGCATGGGACTAAACGGTTATACAACATTCATACACAGACATTTGCATCACTAAAAGCGCATTTACTTACTACTCTTTTGTTCCCAACTTTGAAGGCAAGAAGTCTTCGCCCAAGTCTTCAGCTTCCTTTCCTTCTTCATCGCATCCAGCAGCATGCTGACAAGCCTGCAAGCTGATTATCGAATCCATGCTGTCAGAAGACACGCCTTGCCGGAAGTTACAGGAAGTAGCTTTAAAAGCGCCCATACACTGTGATCCCGTTAAATATGCACATAAAAAATAAAGTTATGTAAAAATTTCTTATATCAAAGTGTCTTTACCTTTAGAGTACAACGCTATATTTCAACATATATGAGTAACAAAATAATGTACCTGATATATGAAGTAGTGTACATTTTTTTACACTGCCTACATATCCCAGCAGCCTTTAAAAAGATACCGGATGTTTATGACGTAATGAGGGTTTGGGCCGTAGGGGATTGTGGGGCAGGTGGGGAAGCTTCCATTATGGCGGCTTCCATTTCAGGTTATACCTTCAGTTCTGTGTGTTATCACAGTGCTAACAGCAACTCCGACCACGTAAGTATTCCACGTCGCTGATCGAAATTGAGATTTGTTGAGTTATTTGGTTTGTTCGGTTATTTTAGGTGCATTATGTGAAGGGTATCAAGTTTCCCCAGTGTCATCTTCCTCTGCTGCACCTCACAGTGACAGATTTGGCTAAATAACTAGGCTAGCCTCCTAGTTAACTTGGTTTCTGATAGTCTTTTTTGCGACACGTGTTTCATGTCTTGCCATATAGCTGGTTTAGTCGACCACAGATATGTGTTTTTGTGCCGTTATTAAAATATTAATGTATATCTATACACACCATATATATAAACAGGTTGACCATTGAGTCAAGCCTGTGAGAGCGCGGTGTCCTGCCAGACAATAATTAGTTTGGTCAGAAACAGAAGCCTTTTGTTTTGCTTCAATGTTAAAAATAAAAGTCTGTTCCTTTAGCACGCTCATAATTAAGCATAAAATTATGTATCCTCGATGGTTAATATAATGGTATAAGTTTAAGGTTTCTTTTTTATATATTATTTTTAATTAATACTTTATTGAATTGGTGCTTTTAGTTCGCAAAGATTGGTGTGCATGCCATCACAGAAATTAACATGAATTATTTTGACAGTTTTAAGATGGCTGGTATTGTTCAACATGTTCTGCTGCTATGGTGTGAAAGCAAGTCATTAGTTACCAGAAAAAAAACACATTAAAGTTGCTTGTTTAGCTCTTGTTTAGTTGTGTAGTTGTAAACAAAAAAAACTTTGCCTGTACATGTTAAGGGAAATTCTTAGTGGCCAGAATCTGGAATTGACAAGCTTCTAATGAGTTATGGGCAAGCAGACTGTTGATGATCCTTCACATTCTTGGAGATCTGACTCATATAATTTATTATTTCAGTTCAGCCAGCTTTAACAGCCTAAGTCGGTCCTTGTATGCAAAATTTGACATATGTGCAATTTAGTTCAAAATTTCTTGCTTGGCATAGTTATACACTTGCAAAAGACACATTTATCTAACCATGTTCCAGAAGATATTTTAAGTTGTATATAGTGGAGCATGGTCTTGTTTTGGATCATTCTTGGATGTTAGTAGGCGTCTCAGGATGTATAGAATTGTAAATGATAGAAAAAATACAAAGATACTGATAGAACAGGTCAAGGTATACCTGTCTCCTTGGACTAAAGCAATTAATTCCATTGCTGCACAGTGCCACATGAATGAACTCCCAGAACTTTCTGTCACTTGCCTGGATATTTCTTAGTCCCAGTTGTTAAACGATCAGTGTGGCAAAAAGGCCGAACCTTTGCTAATTTAGAACTTTTTCCATTGATCAACGAATGCAGCGTCAACAATTTCTCATTATTAACCAATTAGCTCTATGTTTTATTTAACGTTTGCTCTACTCATTACAAGTACTGTTTTACTTGACAACCAAATTAGCTCATTTTCTTAGTTCTCAGTTATATATATAATGTTTTAGTGCTTTTTTTTTTACATAAATATTTTAAAACTCCATAAATGGTTTAAGTTTTTTTTTTTTCCCTTCCAGTCTCCAAACAACAATTAAGTTAATGAGCTTGGAAGCTTTACCTGTTCCCTAAGGCAGGCAAGGCAACTCTATATTGAACCTCAGGAAATTCACCAGGAAGAAGTCCTGTAGTTGATATGTGCCATAATGAAAGGCTGCCTGCTGGTCTTCTTTCATTGACTTTGGGGCTGATTTCTCCCATTTCTTTTGACCTTTTTGATTCAAGTTGCAGTTCCTTCTGTTGCAGTATGTCAAGTCTATGAGTAATGGTGCTTTTGCTGAATGTTTTTGTTGGAAATGATTTTATTCCTGTTTTCTTTGTTCCATTCCATATTTTTCGTTATACTTTTCAGTGGACTTAAACTACAAAACAGATTTCAGAGTGTACATGTAACAAAGATGTTATTTTCTGTAGGAAGGTTTTTTGCTAGGAGAAGTGAGGCAAGAGGAATCCTTTAGTATAAGTGATGCCCAGATCAGCAGCACTGAATTTCTCCAAGTAGTTGGTAAGATCTGTATTCTTACTTAATATTTATGTAACCTATGGAAAGAAACAAGGATTATGGCAAAATTAAACATGTATTTTGCTATTTATATATGGTGAAATAACCGTAAAGCAGAAAATCAGCATTCAGGCATGTCTGCGCACACAAAAGGTGATTTCAGCATCCCAACTGCAACAACATACTGTAAACAAGCAGCCAAATAGCCAGAGGTGTCAATTTCAGGTTCAGAAAGTAAAAATCCAGACCAGGATTTTGTTTCAACCAATCAGTTGAGCCTAAGGAGTCAGAGTGCTCTGCTAGTTGGTTGAAACAAAAAATTGACACCTCTGCATATAGCAGACAAAGTATAAGATCTGGGCCTTGTTCTATTCAAAGTGACGAATGCCAGAAGAGGTAAACATTGGCCATGAGGTTAGGTGGTTCCCTGTGATGACACAGTAATAACAAGAACAGTAGTAGTAGTAGAAGTAGTAGAAATAATAACAACAAAATAGTGATAATTGTACTAAAAGTATTGAAATTTAGTGTGTTTCAGCATCTTGTGTAATTCTTTCTCATATACGGTTTCTTTACAGAAATCCATAACCATGAACCTTGTGCACAACTATTTAGGTAAGATAACTTTGATACAAATGATGCATAAAGACAAATTGCTGTTTTGTCTGTTCGTTTAACAAGTTACCCAGCTGAACTAGCTGTGGGGGGGTTGGGGGTGGGGTGTTGGGGCATTCCAGGACAAGGTCCAAGTGTTACAAAGTGAATATTAATCAGTCTGTGTTTTATTTCAGCTTTTATGACTACGCAGGTAAAGTGAATGAAGTGAGCCTCAGCAAAATTCTCAAAGATAGAAGAAAAGTAAGTTTCGCTGCACTGAAGCCGTGACCTAGACAAAGGCCCTGTTCCTACAGCCTTGGGTTAAATTATATTAATACACGCTCTCTTTCTTTTGACTTACACACACATACATACATGTTCATACCTGAATATTTTACTGAAGTAATTCTGGTTAAATTCCATGCTCGTGGCAGCTATAAGTCTTTGTCTTTAATTGCTGTGTTTCCCCCCCCCCCACATTTCACAAACATGCCAGATTACCAGATGTGCCCCGCAATAGTTTGGTGCCCCATTCTCACTTATCCCCTGCCTCGCACGCGTAGCTTTTGGGCTCTGGACCCCTTCGACCCTGCATAGGACAGCAAGTGTGGAGGCTGGATGGATGGATAGTCTTGTATGTTAGTGTATAAAGTGTTAAACTTTCCACACTCTAATAAAGCTGTGAAACAGACATTTGTTGGCTGAAATGGTGGGGGAAAAATAACTGTACTTATTAAAGCTATACGTATGTTCTCTTCAGAATGTCATTGGCTGGTACCGGTTCAGAAGAAACACACAGCAACAGATGTCATTCAGGGAACAGATCATCCACAAGCAGCTGACGCAGATCTTGGGCGTGCCCGATCTTGTCTTCCTCCTCTTCAGCTTCATCTCCACTGCCAACAACTCGACGCATGCGCTAGAGTATGTGCTCTTCAGGCCAAACAAACGGTATAGTGACGTCCGTCTCAAGATCCATCGTTCAATTTCGTCTTTCTATTACCGTAACAGTAATATTTGCACTCAAGGATCCTAAACAATGAGTTTCAGTTATGGTTTCTATAACTTCCTTGAAAGGAAATGGTCTGGAATGTTGATAAAGATCTATTGATTATTAATTAAAACGAACTGAAAAATGTCAATAATAGGTGTTTTGAATGTATATTAAGAACTTGTGAGGTGAACAAATTAACAGAAATTCCACTTGAAAGAAGGACAGATTTCACATATCTAAGTAACGGTTCCAAATGCAAACGACAAAGGTGAGTCATATTAGGGTGAATTTTATTTAGCACTATGTGTCAGTTATGAAAGAGCTCTGCTAATGAGCATCTTCATATTGCTTTGAAAAATGGCAACAAATCAATTTCTAATGTGTGTGAGCTGCAGGTGCATCGATCACAAAAACGACAATATTTAATGCATTAAGTGGAATAGTATCAGAAACCATGACTGCGCGTGCCAAACGTGGACAAACGGCATCAGGAACACAGAACAGCGGTCGCAAGTTAAAGCTCATGCTATTGACAAATAGTCTGCAAAAATGGCCGTAGCGCAGAGTCAGTATTTGGATGATCCAGTCGCAGCAAAACCTGTATACCGTAAACTTCACTAAGCTGGTGTCTATGTCAGGGCTGCCATTTAAAAAAACCTGCTTATGTCCAAAGCTAATGGGCAAAGACGTATAACCCAGTGTAAGGAGCTTAATAGCTGGACCCCTGAGTATTCAGAAAGTCATATGGTCCAGTGGATCATCTTTCAGCCTCTTTCCGGTTGGGTTTAAACTCAGGCAAAGACAAAGGTTGCATTCCGCCCACACTGTCTGTTGCTATGGGCAGACAACTTAAGGGAGTCATTATGTCCAGTAATTGCTCTGCATGGTTGTATAATAGCCAAGGAATATGAGGCCATAGTGCAACACTATTCCCTCTTGATGTTCTCATGTTCCAGGGTGATAATACTCCCATACACACTGCTCAACAGATGTAAAAGTGGTTTTATGAACGCCAGGATGAAGTCAGATGACTTCCATTTATGTATGGGATGTTCTGAGGTGCAGCGTAAGCAGTAGACTCATCCCAGTACCCTGATGGTTTTCCTCTTGAGGAACATTTCATTCCACTCTGCTTAGAACATGTGTGACAGCGTTCAGAGCTAAATTTAAGCTGTTTTGAAGGCCAAAGATCAACTGGCACCAGTACAGGTCCTTGGTATTAACGTTTTACATTGCTACAGGTTTTGGTGATTTCCTAATTCATCTTTGCAATGGATTGTTGATATTACTGTTTCTGGCTTTACGCCTGAGATTGAGCTTGAGTTTTGCTCTCTGTGATACCTTGACGTTTTGTCACCTGAGGGCATATAGCTTCGAGATTGCATGATCATTTCACAGTCATCGTGTCCAGAGAGGTAGGGATCTTCAGTGCGGCCTGTTTGTGCTCTTCACCATGAAGGTACAATCAAAGGGTCTCACTCAGCATCCCCAACCTTGGCAACACCAGCCAGCAAGAATACAAAGTGTCATCGGTACCAAACACTTCGCTGAACTACGCCAAAGTGATCAAAGAGCAGGGGTGAGTCATTGCTATGCATTTAGTGTGGCAGCTAAGGAAGGTTACCTGGCTTCTGTTTGAACATAATTTACAGTTCACCAAATATGGAAAGACCCAAACTTTAAGGTGTGGATGGACCCTGTCTGTAAGAGTTGTACTAAAATAAGCAAATATGTGGTGGGCAGATTCTATAAGCAGACAGTTAAAACGCTAGCATGTTGTGGAGAAGGGATTCAATGTGAATCAGATTTGTCTGCAAATAACTATATAGCCATATGCACTTCTGTTTTGCTATTGGCAGTCCTGAGACGGTCTCGGTTTTGAAATATGCAGACAAATGTTTATATTCCATAGAACCTTCCTACTGGTAAAATTTCATTTTTAATCAGTGTTTGCATGAGACAATTAAGCGGAATCGAGGTTTTCTTTCAGACATTGTTCATGATACCTATAATCTATGTATCAAAAAATTACCATCAAAATTACATAACAAAAATATGGAGTATAACATTCATTTGTTGTTTTATGCTTGAATCTCTCTGCAGTTTTCAATGAAAATGGTCCATTAACTAGAGTGAAATCTGATTTAACAAAAATCAAAAATGTTTTTATAATTCAAGAAACAAATTTGATGTGAAAAATGATTTGAATCTTTACACAGTTTTAAATAGTTAAAGAGAAATTGGCTCATGGGAGTTTTACTTACACAAGCATCTTCTGAGGGCAGAATGAAAAATTACTGGTTCACAGAGATGATCAATAAGATGTTGTCAGATGTTAGACCAACCAATCAGATGTCTTGGTCCCACCTCCTGTAGTTGCTTGGACCCATCTCCTCTAGAGTCTGATTGGTTCAGAGAGAGAACCAATAATTTTCTCCCCTCAGAACATGTTTGTGTAAGTAAAACTTCCATGGGCAAGAAACTGGATTGTTTTCACATATCACAGAGAGACGCCGATGTCTGTATATAAAGGTGTAAGCAAGTTTTGCAGTCATAGAAAAGGGTTAACATGCACCCAACACCACTGGAGCAGTTGGTTAAGGTTTTGGGATTTTAACCTGCAACTCTTCAGACACTAGTTGAGAACAAAGCTACACTCAAGCCCATTAGTTTAATGTTATATCTTATATATGAATAAATTTGGTCTATAATAAAAGTGTCATTGTTTTATAATAAAAGCAGAACACTGGCAATAGATAGATAACATTTTGGAAATAACCCTTAGAAGCCCTAATTAAAACCAAGAATGTATTACCGTTTCTCAGACAATGCCCTTAGCTGGCTATAAAATACTGACAATTTGTCTTTTGGCTAGTTATAATTACAGTAATAACACGGTAAAGCATAGAGAAGTCATGAACTGTATGTGAATCGAGTCACATATCAAAGTTCTGGTTGGCAAAGACAAAAGGCAGAAACGTAGGTTAATTTTAGTTAAATTGCTGTGTATTTCAGGATCGTTCTGTTTATTGTTCAAATATGGTCAGTGAAATGCTGAGCCTAACATTTTGGTATGGATGTCTGTTCTAGGGCTGAATTTTTTGACAAGGATGGAGTCATGAAGGATATTAGGACGATATTCCAGGTGTATAGTGCACTGCAAGAAAAGGTTCAGGTAAGCTTTATATAATTGAAAGATGCCGAAAGCGTGCGCTTTCAAAATTCCACTTTCATGTTTTTTGTGAAATGCATGCAGCACTTAGGCTGGACTTGAGGGAAGTGGCATGCCAGCATCCCGTAGTAGCTGTATAAGCTCATCTTCCGTAAATGTCACGCGTGCGATGTCGGGGCGCACCGCCGCCCTTACTGTCCTCCTGTCGCTGTAGGCTGTCTGTGGGGAGGTCGAGCAGAGTGAACGTGTGAAAGAGAAAATCCAGGATGAAGTAAACAGACTCAAACAGGAAATAGCACTCAGAAAGCGTAAGAGTGCGGAGGAAGAACGAAGTAAGTCTTCTGCTTTGTCACTGAGAGTGCACTCAGCGGCCACTTTATTAGGTAAACCTGGCTAGTAGAGGGCAGAACCCATTTCATTGCCCGGGTTGTGCGTTGGGATTAGCCGTTTGTATGGCCCTTTGAGCCAGTGTTTTTGCACTTGTGGCTTTTATAAGGCCTGGCCATTCCAGTCTGACCTCATAGGAGGGATGGTGCTTCTCCCAACTTGGGGCCAACAGTTAGACTACATTCAGAATCATGTAGATCGTACATCTTAGTCCTTTTAATGTTTAGCCAAGCAGTAACTGAACCTCTTAACCCCTGTCTCTGTCCCGTATGCGGTAAGTATTCATTTGTACTTACGTATGTTTCTGGTTGGTAGCCTGTGCTTTTTGCATTACCAGGTTGTACCTAATAAACTGGCCACTGTGTGTATATTTTGGGTGTATAATGCAGCATAATGGGATAGTGGGTAGCACGGGCACTGCACACAGTTAGGGCTAGGAGTACACACTCAATGTGGGGCCCCCACAATATAAACCTCAATTCTATGAAAATCCGTGAATGCAGTCAAAAAATGAAAAATAGCCATGTTTGTTGGTTACTTATGGTTAGGGCTGAGTAGGGGTTAAGGTTGTTGTATTTAGGATTAGGTCTATGCCCATAGAAAGGAATGGAGAGTACCCACAAGGATATAGATATCTAATCGGATTCAGAATCTTTTATTTGTCATTTGTAATCTGCCTTTGGTCATGTGTGTGTGTCTGTGTAGTGCTTGCATGTTCTTCCTGCCTTGTGTGGGACTTCCCTATGTAGTCCGGTTTCCTTCTGCAGTCCAAAAACATGCAATTAGGTGAAATTTTGCCTCTTGATTGCCTGAATTGTCTGTGTGTGACCAGAAGTGGTCTCTTTGCCTTCTGTGCATGGATGCATGGTTGGATGACCAGTGGCTTCATGATTTTATTATTTTGGCTAACTTTGATTTTTGAAGTGTAGATTTTGCACAAGATAAGTAAATGCTAGCACAACAAAAATAAGCAGACTTATTGCCACTTCTGTTCTCAGGACTCCAGCAATTAGAAGCAGCAGAAACTGTGGAGTCGAGCCCATCTGTAGTAGAAAACTCCAATTCTTCTGTGACGCCCAGGATCGGCTTCCGCAGCTCCACCTTGGAGCGGATGGGCCTGGAGAGACCCAGTACCTCGGACATGCCTCCTCTGTATTCAGATGTGGTTGGCCACGATTCCCCCACAGCGCTTGGCAGCAAGGCCAACGTCGTGTTCCTCCCCAGGCCTCAAGCCGTGGGCTCACCGGGACACCCTCACCCGCTGAGTCTGCCGCTGGGCGACGGGTCCAGTTTGGACTCCTTGGACAGGCGGGCTGCCGGCCAGGAGGATGAGGAGGATGAGGATGAGGAAGAGGAGAGCAACGAGTGTGAGAACCTAGAAAACGAGCTGCTTGTGTCTCCAGGGGACGTCACGCTGCCACCCAGCCAGGGCCGGCCGGCTTCTCTCAGACCTGATGGTGACTCTCACGGCTCTCAGAACTCCTAGGCATGACACGGATGTCACATGCTGTGCTGGGAAGCAGTGTGTCCCGCCAATCAAGGGAACCTCCGCCTTGGTAGTAAAATGTTTTGAGTGAATGGCTTTGCTGTGTTCTCCTAGGCTGTAATATCAGTTTTGTTTCTTTGGTCTCCGTTCTGAATTATGTTAGAAAGTCCTGGCTGCCAGTTGTACCTCTCAGAAAAGAGGCTTCTGGGGAAACTGGGCCGGTTTTGCCTTGGTGAAGATCTACAAAAAAATCCCTTTGAAATAAATCTTTTTTTCAGAGGAAAGTTGTTTGGAAATTGTTGGAGTAAACTTACAGCGGGTGGAGCAGGTCTGGCCAGACCACTGCAGTGGGCTTGTGCTCTGGATTAATGTCTGACATCTGCTACCAACTGATATCATCAAGTTGTACCATTACCTCTTGCACTATTTTGCCTTGTTTTATCATTTATTTAAAGGGAATTCATTTCTGAGGCCTTTAAAAAGTCAAATTGGTGGTTAACTAACGTATGTATGTATGTATGTATGTATGTAGATATGTATATACATATACATATATATTGCATTAGCGTGCACGTTTATCTTAGACTTGACTAAGGACTGTCATTAGCATTTTATTCCTTTAACATTCATATACTGTAGTCTTATTAATCGTGGCTGCCTATTTCATTAACAAAGTGAATTCAGATGGAGGTTTCACTCAGTTACAATAAGGGGTGCTTATTTTAATACTACAAAATAACATGGTTACCCTCTACCATGGCGCAATGTAAATTTATCAAATCACGGATATTTTAGGCTCTTTATTGTAATTCAGTTTTTTTTCTGGATTCTTTATTGTGCTTTGCCAGTCCTGTTTAGTTGTGCCAAAAATAGTAAGCTTTTATCTTTAGGACCAGTTACGATTGTGTCCTTTGTGTAGTACTTGGGATATACAGAATCAAGCACTATGTAGCTTGCTAATAGGAAACATTAGGCAGCGGTCTCGACACAAGAGCTAATGCTGAAAAGGAAATTGCTAACACTGCTTGTATTACCACTAATATTAAATGCTTGTTTCTACTGTTGAGATGAGACATTGGTAGGAAAGGGAGGCTCTTTGTGGCACTCTGGGCTGGGCTGGTTTGGGTCCTGGGGTTTCAGACATTGAACGATGTCCAAATATAATGAATAAACCCTGTGGCCTTAATTTGAGCCAGTGTTGGAGTGGAAACAGATGTGATGAGATGAGGTTAGAGTCATGGTGCCTTTCTATCACCAAATCCTCATGTTGGGTGGTCAGACACCAAGAAGAATTATTCATAATGGTGCTTGGCTAAATGACAGTGAGGGATTTAGTGAAGCAAAGCAGAAACTTGAGGGTCCTGGATACAAAGGACCTCGCCCACAAGCCACACAAGGAGTACCAAATTGTTTATTGATATTAATGTGCACTGAAAGCTATAGAGAGAACAGAATCAGCTGCTGTTAACTTCAATTTAATAAGAATAACCATTAGTCTAGGTGAAAAGTGTAGTCAGAAGCTTTACTCTGTCTGTCATTTGTAAAAGACAAAGCTTCCGCGACCCAAGCTGGGGTTTTTTCTGCTTTAGAGTATTTTAGTATTCTAACATTTTGAACAATGGAAACCATCTGACCACGTCTAAACAGTTTAAGACTTTGATAAATGAAAGTTTGGTGGTGATGATAAACCTAGAGTTGAAGTGGGCGAGTTGTTTGTGAACAATGAATGTCTTTCCTAGAGAAAATCTGAAAATAGTCGGAACGTGTATATGAAAAACACATTAAACAGTACTGTGTTTAATACATATTTTCTTTCCCCATCTCATTTAAAACTAAAATACCTTGCAGGAGTACTGGAGTGCAAACCATAAATCTGTGTGACATCGCTACACTCTTTGTGTGTGTGTAGTCTTTGAGGAGCTGGTTTATTTCCAAGCACAAACTCACAAACGCTTTACTCAACCCTTCTGTATCAAAATGTCATGCATAGATTGCTTATACAACTGGAGCAGGTCATGCTGCAGATGTTTCACCTCAGTCTGAACTTGATATGTATAGGGTAATAAAGTAACTATGGATACGTCTCCTTTTTGTTGTACTATGTATGCAATATTGCGTCATTTCGTCGTTGCGTAATGCTGCAATTATTGGAGCTGATTAAGTAGGATTAATTACACTTTAACAAAATTTGTCTGACCTTTTGTCCCGAAATGCAGAATAGGTGACCCCAGTAGTGTTTGTTGTGCTGATTTCAGATATGCTTTTAGATTTTCTCTATCACGTAAGGATTTTGAGTGACCCTAAGTTAAAGTTTAAACAACAACGTCCATTTACAGTGCACGGTGATGCCATCCATCCATGCATACTTATATATAAATGTCAGTAGACATGACAATACACTTGGGCAAGTCACTACCAAGATTACGGCTTTTGGCTAAGGGGACGACACAATTACCAAAGTAGACTCGATTATATGAATAACGCGTCTCAGCGCAGGTGTAACGAAAAGCACGGTCAATAAGATACAGGCTAGTTAAATTGTATCAGGACGCGCTATGAAGTAGCAGTTTACTACAAGCTAGCATGGAGGAGACCGCTGATTGGCCGATAAAATGCCGCATAGGAAAACATCCAATCCCGTCCGCCGGTTCATCCACGTGGCAACGCCACGGACACACCCCTTTACCGAGGGCCCTGTTGAAGGTTTATTTTGGCTTGTTTGGCTTCCCGGTTGCTACCGTGGGAGGCATTTACTGGAACGTATCGTGAAAATGTGGATCATAATGGTTTAAAATCCGAATAAAGACTATTAGGCTATTAAGGGTGCGGTTTTACCGCGAGTAGTTTCTTTATTTCTCCGTTATAAATAGTGGTAAATATGTAGCTGGTTGACTGCAGCGCTTGGAAAGACACGGGACGTAATCGGGATCGCATTTGGACGAGCCGAAGAGGACGGGGGAAGGGCTGGCCGAGCCGAAGATCGTGAACCGCAGCCTGGGAACGGAGGGTAAACACTGCGGAATGTGAGGGCCTGTTTACATGTCAAAAAGCGTCTAGCGAGCATGCAGCGGATGCCATTAAGCCGCCATTCACAATTTAAATCATTGCAATTGCATTGCACTGCAGGCAGCCAAATGATCAACAAGCTGTCATTTACATTAGCAGCTGGTTAGTTTGAGTGGTGACAGCAGGAGTATCGGTATCGATCAGCCTGATGATGTTGCTGTAAGGTGAGCTTATAGACACCGAGCAGACGCAGATGGGTCTCTGGCTGGTACAGGACCCACCCGGTGGCATGCTGGACTGTGAGAAGCTCCGTCTTCTGGGAAGTGAAGTACACTGGAGCATACTTCTGACTAGCTCCACTTGGCACCGGAGTATCTTATAATTAGGCCAGTTTAGTGGCTCTGTTCAAAGTGACCGTACGCGTCCACGTTTGACATTCTGCCTGTTTGTATGGGGCGGTGGGCGTTACTTCGGTTAAGTTCTTTACAACTTGTCTTAACTTTGAGGAAGTGGATACCAAAGATTATTTCCGCTATTTTTTGTTATAAGTACTGTTTTGGGAATCGAGAATAATTAAAGGACATTTATCTGGTTGCCATTGGTACTGTTATTAGAGTAGTAGTAATAATATTAACAATAATAATTTTCATACGTATTATTATTATTATTATTCAGATGCTTTGGCGATTTCTCTTTATAACAAGGTAGAGAAACTGTGCCTTCCAATAGAAATCATGTTTTTGTTCCGTGTCAGCAATAATTAAAAAGGATCTTCAGAATTGTTCAAATAAAGTTAATTTTAACTCCACAAGTTGTAACTTATTTGTAAATTTGTAAGTTCCTTTTAAATATAATCATATAATGATTTCTTTGAGTTTTTCTTTCATCTTTCAGGAATTCCATGTTGACAGTTTATATTGACAGGCCAGTCATGTAGAGTTATTTTGCCTCAGAATCCTGAGTACTCTGAAAATCAGGTTTAGGACTTCTGGTCATAGGATTAGAGTTACATAAAAGCTATTTGGATTTATTTATTAAAGTATCGTATTACATAATTCTGATTTGATTGGCTTTTGACAGATGCTTGATACTACACTATGCACATCCATTTTTTTATCTCTCAATGTAGTTATTGTCCAATAATATTTAACAAAAAAATGTGGTCACATGCAGACATTTGTATGCCAATATATACATATGTTTTGCAGATTTGTTGCCTTATAAATAAGGTTCCTCCTTTCTAGTTTTGCTATTTGGGATATTTTCTCGTTCTTAGAATGTGGACTGTTATATAGGTATGCAGTTTGTAAAGCACTTTATCAATATGCGTATTTGTTTCAGCAGCTTTGTGCCTGAGCGCGCCAGGTGCCTCGCCCACAATGACGGAGTTGAGTTCCAAGTGGGCCTGCGATTACTGTACCTACAAGAACTGGCCATCTGCCATCAAGTGCACGATGTGCCGTGCCCCGCGGCCTGGTGGCACCATCATCACGGAAGACCCCTTCAAGAGTGGCTCGGCCCGAAACCCCCGGCACGATTGGGGCCCCACGTCTCCCAGCAGGGACGCCGCCCTGCTGATATGCTCTGATCAGATTGCCGATGAGGCTATTGCCAAGTGGTCCTGCCACATCTGCACCTACCTGAACTGGCCACGTGCTGTCAGGTGCACGCAGTGCTTGTGTCAGCGGTCCTGCAGTCCCGTCGAGGTGATCCAGACTCCCGGACCTGTTTTCCAGCCACCATCTTCTCCGTCGACCCCTCTGTCAGACTTCTGTGCTGCAAACAATGACCGCAACAAGCCCCCGACTCATGAACACCACCGGACCTGTGCTGCTTGTAAGCCTAGTGAACCGGGGACATTAGGGCAACCCGAGAGTGACTACCCCCTCTCCGCCATCACTGACCGGGATGATCAGCAAGGAGGCTGCAGCGGGGAGCAGAGGGGGTCCTCCCCAAATCCGGAGAGCCAGCCGGCGGTAACCATGGACTTCCAGAGAATCAAGCTGGCAGGTGGAAGCAGCAGTAGTGGCAGTAGGGAGAAGCAGGAAGATGCCTTAGAAGAGCTGAAGCTGATTCAGAACAGGCTGAGGAAAACAGACCTGTTGTTTCTCAATGCATGCGTAGGTGAGTAGCGTCTCCGAGACGGCTCCCTGACCGTGAGCACGCCGTTTCTTGCATCGCGGATCTGCATTACATTTCTCTTTTTCAGGTTTTGATGTCATTATTCAAAAGTAGAACCTGGTGTGCTCCAGTCAGCCGTGGACGGAAATCCTTTGGCCACGATTCATTTTTGTTGCCTTTCGGATTTGAAAAATTCAAGATAGGAAATCTTTCTAAAACAGAAGAAGTGTTTTTTTGTTTTGTTTTTTGAGTAGAATGTGGTATTGTAGCATTGTGATTTTTTAAATAGCTGGATTAATTTTAAAAAGACCTTCTTGGTTATGGTAAAGACCTTCCTTTGGTTATGTTGGTTCTGCACTTTTCAGTCTCTCTCTCTTTAAGGGTGTTAATTTCATTACAGTGACAGTTTTTAAATACTTAAAGCTGTTTGCTGTGTTGTCTCTCAGTAAATGTCTGCCTTTATGTCAGTGCAGGTAAACAAAATGCTAATCCACAGTTTCTGAGTTATAGCGGGCAAGCAGGGGGGAGGAGAGGGGAAGTAAATTGGGGGTTGGGGTCATCTGATGTCTACAAATTAGCTCCTTTCTCGAGAGGCTATGCCCAGCTCTGAGCTCACTGGCAGTATTACAGTTCATTTTAATTTATTCCTATATAGCGCCTTTCATAACAGTGTCAGCCCAAGACTTTTGACTCGGATGTATGGCAGTATATTACTACGTCATTTATACAGAATGACAGAAAAACAGGGGGAAAGAGGGCAGGCAGAATGAAAGAATGAAAGCCAGAAGACAACAGAGGAGAGGAACCAAAAACTCCGAAGTAGGGAGAGAAAAAGCCTCTGGGGGTCCAAGGTCACCTGGGAAAACCTGGGCATGACAGCGTTCTAGGGATTGGAAAGAATGAGCCTGCTTGCTAAAAACAAGGTGTCTGCTGAGGGCAAGGTCAAAGCTTACGTCCATCAGTGAGTCCGTTGTTTGTTTTTTACAAATGTATTTACCTGGATAAACACATGGTCGGACTCTATCACCTTGCACCCCCTGGGGGAAAAGCCTAGAGTCACGTTATTCTTTAAAAAAACATGCTCTGTGGTAAATGCATCGTGCTGCTGATTATGGAAGGCATTCGTCCATATTCCGTGGTGTTCGATCCTGCTGATTGAACATTTTTGTGACATTCTGTTTTTGATGGAAAGCGCTTTTGCTAAATAGCATCGAATAACTTGCTTGAATCTTACTGGAGAATTGTAATCAGAGAATCACATCACTGGACAGCTATGTTGTTTCTGCTGGCTACGTGACTTGTTAACATATTACATTAGATGCTTACTTAAGCAATTCATAATTTTAGAGAAATCTACAACTTTAAACTTTTTAGTTTATTTCAAGAGAGGTTTTTAACCCGTTTTAACCTAGGTACTACAGAAGGTCTCCTTTTGGGAACTAACTTTATCGCATTTCAGCGTCTTTGAACCACATGCTACCCGCTCCCTTCAGTTACTAAACAAGCCAGCTATTTGGCCCCGTTGCTGTGATTCACTGGAACAACCTGTTTATCGATATTATCCGTGTCAGATGGTAAAGCTAAATAAAAGCAATGCAGCCTCAGCAGGTTCTGTCACAGTACTTGGGGAACAACAAAGATTAAGGGATGGATTGTATTTTACATTTGAAAAGTGGTAAAGCGTAAATAAGTTGCGTAGACAAGGGCTACTGCATTGCGTTTATTTATTTAGCAGACATTTTTGCCCAAAGTAATGTACACATGAGGCAAATAGCACATAACTATCATACAGCTGTCAAGCAGTCAACTTGGCATAATTAAGTACATTTTGGCTGAGCTGTTAATGAATGCACGAGTACAAATGTAAGCAGTATTGGAACAAGAGCCTAAATATTAAATAGATAGATAGATTGAGATACTTTATTTATCCAGAAGGAAATTTAGGAATATTGCAAATATTGCAAGAACCTAATAAGAATTCCATTCCTGTTTTGTTGGATTTTGCTTGAGTTTTGGTTCATGAAGGAGTTGGGGTTTGTATTTTTAAAAGCAAGCATATCTACCATGAAATGAGCAATACATTTCAGTTATATTAGCTGCAAGCTGTAAAAGCAGCGTCTTCATGCAAATGTATCCGTACATTTTAGATGATCTTCTGTCTTGGAGTCGGCCCTGTTTTTTTTCCTTCTTTTAAGTAAACAATAGCATTTTGCAATTTTTTGAGCCATGTTCTGCCCCGTGTTTGTTGACGCTTTTGTTGACGACTGCTTAATTCACACTTTTTCCCATCCTGCCAATGCGAAACTTGAAATTCACACTTGTGGCTAATGGTCATGCTGGCAGACTGCTGAATTTGACTGCGTGTTTAATTTTACACCCTCTTCTAACATGCGAATCCAGAGAATGACTTCGTCCGACCGCCTGTCTCGCTCTATTATGCGGCACAGATTATTATTATTTTTTTACTTCTCCTCAGCGTCATGTTTGAAGAGGTCCAAGCAAGCCAAGGATGTAGCTTGTAGTGAAAAATTAAGGGGGCGGGGCCCTCAAGATTGTCACGGTGCAGTGGTTCGAAGGTGTGTAGGCGCTGATGCCTCACAGCTCCACTTTTACCGTGATAATTGGATTCTCTGCAGCAACGAAATGATTCTCTCCTCTGTGCTTGGATCAGCTCTCACCTGATCCTTGTGGAAGCGACCTGCAAGGTGTGTGCCTGCTCCAAAGGAAGTGGCTGAAGATGACATTTAAGCATTACGTCGCTTCAGGTGTAGAGCTTATGAAAACTCGAATGCCCAGGTTACCAGTTCCTATGCTGCGGCTGGCCGGATGACCGGTCCCCATGCTGCGGCTGGCCGGATGACCGGTCCCCATCCTGCGGCTGGCCGGATGACCGGTCCCCATCCTGCGGCTGGCCGGATGACCGGTCCCCATCCTGCGGCTGGCCAGATGACCGGTCCCCATGCTGCGGCTGGCCGGATGACCGGTCCCCATGCTGCGGCTGGCCGGATGACCGGTCCCCATGCTGCGGCTGGCCGGATGACCGGTCCCCATGCTGCGGCTGGCCGGATGACCGGTCCCCATCCTGCGGCTGGCTGGCTGGCTTGGGCCCTTGACCCAGGCCGTTGGCCTCATTTGTTCCGGCGACCAGCCTGCTTTCTCTGCTGTTCATCACTTCGGATAAAGGCCAAAATGCTAAATATATGTAAACCGTGTAGTCATTGCTTACGTGTTCCGAAATTTACTGAAACTTTGACTTTGTTTCTACAGTGTTTTTAAATTTTAATGGTTAAAGAAGATTCAAGTGCACATTTAGGTAGAAGATTAAATACCATTACGAGTGGCTTGCCGGTTTAATACGGTCCTGCCTGCTGTATTGGGTTTCAGCTATAGATGCAACTATTGTCCATTGAGTCACTTTACAGCATTGAGGAAAAAAAAATCGGGCAGGTCTCTGATTATTACAACATCCCCACCCTCTCGAACCCTTACCATAATTTTTCACACGCCACTGTCCTGTGTTACTCCAAAGTTAACCTAAATTGTTGTGAAATGCTGTTTTATTAGGGAAAACAGATGCCGAGTATGCTAGGCCCACATATGCGTATTCCAAAAATGTGCACGCGTGAGTGTCTTTCCTAACTGCGCCTGTCGCGGTCTCTCTTTGGTAACGCGCTTGCTTCACAAACCCGATGTCTGTAGCAGCAATTATTTCTTCTAGTTATTTGAAATCGTCGTCTTCTTTTGAGTTTTATTTCTGAGTACGCAGATTTGCAAGCTTTATTTGTATTAAAGGGAAATCCAATAAGATGCCCCCCTCCCCCAGTTGAGAAAAACGTCCTACCCATTGTCCCGGGTAACTGAAGCCAATGATGCAAACAACTGTTATGGGAATTGTGCCTGTTAGTGACTAGATACTACGAGCAGCACTGTGTGGTTAGTTTTAAGCATCCATTATTTTATTTATACTTATTTTTTTTCCAGAACAATATT
>JAODKM010000058.1:9063015-9079450 GCA_026780845.1 Petrocephalus sullivani | reverse complement strand
CGCCCGCCCGCCCTCGTGAAGAGGTGCCTTCTGAAGTCTCAATGCCTCTCCTGAGCGTCAATCTGCATGGCCCTCTGTTCCTCACGCCAACCGCAGCCGGGAGCACAAGTGGGTCCGGCATCCCGCCAGAGCTCGCTGGCGAAGACAGCGGGATGAACCGGCGGCTCACGCCGCCGCGAACGGTGTAGTGAGCCGTCAAAGGCGAAGAAAGCAAACTCCCCAGCTCTCTCACAGCTTGTCAAACAAATTGATTTGCTGAACAGACACTCTTACGCCTCGGCCCTTAAACCCCTGTGCCAGCAATACTGCACTGGGCATTTCTGCAGACAAATTAGAGTGCATAGCTTCAGACCTCCTGATTCATCGCCTCGTCTGCCGAAAATGGGAAACGATCGCTTCAGCAAAAGACAAGAGTAAGAGGCCGGAGGGAGGTCGCTGGAAACTGATAGTGGTCAACTAAACTATGGGGAGTCAGTCACTCCTTTACTTCTACCCCATAAACTCACTGTGCAATCAATTCCCCCCCCCCCCCCCCAACCCTTTTCTAAGTGCACACTTCAGGGATTAACAATTACGAATCAAGAGGGCCTACCACCTAGCACAAAGAAACAAATAAAATGGCACTCGCGTACCAGAGAGGCGTTCGGCAGCTTGGGCGGGCCCCAGGCTGCCCCCCAACTCCGATGTCTCACAGCCCAATGATGTTGAGGCAATGTGCGTATTACATATGACAAAGAGCAGGTTACAAGTTATGAAGCGCAGGGCTTCCCCCCCCAGCATTCTAGGGTTACAGTGGCCAAGCAGGGAAAGCCTGGAGCCTGCTACCACTCCAGCGTCATCATTCACTGAGCAGGTCCTCTCAGAAAAAAATCAATGCAGCATCTCTCTCTTCGATTTAACAAACCTCACTCTATACATCAAACTTATGGATTTACAGGGCCGGTAAAGCACCTGTCTGTCCGACAATACAGCAACACAGAGAATACTCAAGTCATTCTTCTCTGTTCATAAATTCTAGAAATACCATATACTAACTTACGAAATGCTGATACAAAATACTGGAATTAAACCGTTCTGCTGATGCATACCAGAGAAAGTAAATACTAAACAGCCGTCCGCCGTTGCATATTCACTGGATTCACATACCACAAACATTAAAACATATTTTAATGCAATGAAAGTTATGAATGAGCACTCAAATTTGGCAGTATTGCCATTTTGCTTTTGGAAATTAAAGATTTACTAACCCTTAAAATGTATGAATAGACAAATCTGAATAATATGCAGTCATATACATTTTTATGATGCAGAAAATATTTACTACCGGGCAAATTTAACATCCACTGTAAATGGCAAAGCAGACATGCACCAGCGATCCAACCCTGAACAGGGTCGCAGGGGGACTGGAGCCAGCATCACGTAGTATGGAGAGGGGTACACCCCGGATGGAGTTGCCAGCTTTTATCAAGAAGCGCGCACACACACACACACACACACTCACGCACACAAATAGACAAATGACAAAGCAATTTACATCAGTCCTACTTCTGTTATTTGCTTTGCATTAACTTTTCTGCTACAAATCCATTCATATTGAAATGATCCTTTATTGAAAAACAGTAAAAACTGCTCCCTCGTTGTGCATAAATATACATTAATTTCAACAAATTATTATACCTACAAATGGCGTAGGTATTCCTGTCTCCACATCATATGTAAATCATGCTTTGCCCCCTTTCAACTAACATACAATCATCGCCCAACAAAAGCTCATTACCATCATATTTCTATTTTATTTAAATGGATAATGCCCTTGCATCATTAATTATATAAATTACCCAAAAGCCTCTCCTGTGTATTTGTTAATTAGGGGAAAGTCAGCTCTCTTACGAGAACAAATGTGATATTTACAGAAACATACTTCGTTCAACAGGCTCTCCAAAAACACTTTGTGGCCCTATTTAATCTATTCATCATGCCTGTTGCATATCATGAGATAATGTAAATGGATTTGTTTTATCTGCATGATGTTTTTATTTATTTTAGCAATAGCCAGACTCATGGGGTTCTATATTCTGTGCAATAAGTTGTTGTTGCTCCAAAAAAACTAAAACTAGACTAAAAAAAAAACAATCCAAAACATGCCCCATGCCGACAGACAGGGCTGCATTTATCATGGTAGCTGTGGAGTTTTTTGTAATGTAATAAGATCCTAGCTAAATAAATCCCATGAACAAGTGGTTGCAGCATCCCTTAAAATAAGAAATCCCAAATACAAGAATGTACTATTATTTAAAGCATTTTCAATACAAACATTTTTTAAGCACCCAAAACAGCAAAAGTGCACCAAAGATATAATCGCTCACTTGTCAAACCACAGCCTAATAGCCCTATCTGTCAATAAAATGACTGCGCTGCAGCTAAAAATGGTGTATTGCACTTGGTGTGGGAAATGTTGACTCCTTATAAAGCGACACACCATACTCACTCTCAACGGAAAGCTTCTCTAGAATCGACTGATGCATCGTTTATTTTTTTAATGATGATGCTCTGAAATAGAAGCTACAACTGTGATTCATAGGCTCAAACTCTACAGGATGGAGAGTCTCCCATGACTGGAGGACAGACTATTCAAACTCAAATTGTTTTTGGCTTGATGGAGGAGAACTGGCACACCTCTGAGCAGTGTAACCACATCTATCCCTTATATGGGAGACTAGCAGAGTTAATGGTAGTAACAATTTTGGAACCATAGTTAGTACCGTTACAGTCTGAGCTTTAGCAGTATGTTATTCTGCATAAATAAAACAAAAAGGGATTCAGGGGAGAAGTCGTTTTCCCCAGACAGGAAGTGTTTGTATGCCTGAGACAGTCAGCAATGACTGGGACTTTTCGTTGAAGGAATGAATTTTTTGTGAGAATTTTACTTACACAAAAATGTTCTGAGGCCAAAATGAAAAACGATTGGTTCAGAGAGATAACCAATCAGATTACACTGGAGGCGACTAAGCAACTAGAGTAGGTGGGACCAAGACATCTGATTGGTTAGTCTGATATCTGACACAAAATCAGATTAGTTATCTTTCTGAACCAATCATTTTTTGTTTTTTTATCAGAACATTTTTGTGTAAGTAAAATCCCCATGAGTGAAAAATCTACATTCAGTGCTAAGGGGGGACTGGGCACGGCACCCAAGTGGGTGGGTTAGCTGGGTGCATCAAAGGCTAACCAAAAAGAAAGGTAATACAGGCTTTCTGGGTGTGGAAGCTCATTTCCTCAAACCAAGTGTTTTACAGCTCATTACATGCTGCCCAAGCATCAACAATCTGGGGCAACTTTCTGAAGAGTTCTCGACTCGCGAGCATCAGCGGTGTCAGAACACGCTACAGAAGAAGTTCTTTTTACAGGAAAAAGTGCTAAAGCGCAATGTGTCGAAGTGACATTTAAATAGGCAGGAGATTTTCTTCCCTCCCCTCCTGCCCATTTTCTTTCAGCCTCGCACACTGTAATTTGAATCCATCATAAACAGGTCTTACTCACAGACCTTTTCAAATGCCATGTTCTGTCAAACTGAGTGACATATTCCTCAAAGCACGGCCTGCTCAAAGTTTCTGTTTTTTTTCCCTTCGACAGAAATGAATAGCGGGTACGGCATGCATATTTATGTTCTTGCAGATAATTCGGCGCCGCCCACTAAAGCAGGCAGCATCTGCCGCACTTGCTCGGGACAGCAAAGCGGATATGGGTCCTATCCTCAGAAGATGGCTAGAAGTTCTCATTGGGTTTCTTGTCGCTTCTGCATGGAACGTTCCTCTACTTGATGCCCCTATTCATCAATCCATCTGTCCATTTTCTATAAAACAAAATGCTGCTGTAGGACTGTTTTATCACGGTTCCATTATTTATCAGTGCAGCTATGGTCAATCGGACGTGTCCTAACCCACTGCACTAAGAGTATGGAAAGAGCTGTGAGCTACAATAAATATTTTCAGCCCGGTTGCTGATATTATACATCTACTATCATTTCGTTATTTTATGTACTCAATTGCCTGCAAGGACAGGAGAACATCAGAAATAAACCAAGGTGGAAGAGTGAGCCTGGAGAGGTTCAGGATCAAGCATAGGTCAGTCATGCAAGGTCTAGAGAACAAACAGATACAACCAGGATATTACCAAATTTTATCTTGTAAACCTGAAGTCAGTAAATGGCTTTACAGTCTGAACAGCTTACCAAAAGGTGTCACGAAATCTTGATATCAAGGCAAATCCAAGTAACAAGATTTAGTAGGTGGCTTTGAAGTAGGTTCCACATTTGTAACTGGACAAAAGAAATGTACCTTATGGTACTTTTGACACCCTACTGAGGTCTGCAACACAGTCCCAAGTCACTACTCAGTCAGTCAGGTACATAATTAACACACTCTGGATAAGGAATTGGCTAAATAAGAATTCTGCCCCCTACTGTCAGGGAGGAACATGTCAAAAGGTAAAAAGAAACTAGTGTATAAACATCTTCTGTTTCCCCCTTTTTTGGGTCTGTCTTTATGGAGGTAAAATGTAGTGAAGCATTCAGGGCAGCAGAGCTGAATCAATCAGAATAGCCTGCTTCTGAATACATCAAAAAGTTCTTTATGCAAAAACACAAGTTCATAATCAAGGCTTCTATGAGTCATTAGCTATTCTTCCAACCTGACCCTCAGTACAACAGCATCTGACCTAAATCACTAAGAAAAAGTAAAATACAGGAACTTATGCTTCAGTACCTAATAACTACAAGGTAATTGCTGCTAATATAGAATATAATACTAATGGCAATAAAATATCATTCCATTTAATACAGAGATGAAAAATATTATTTCACATCAAAAAGCTTGCTGCAAGTGGGGATGACAAGTGGGAGTTCTCGGTTAAAATACTCTAAAAGGACTCAAAACAAAAATACGTCAACCGTGACTTTACAATCAGCCTGAACAACAACAGTCAAGTAATTTTTTTTCCCTAATACCCATTAGCTCTATCTGGAAAATAATTCAGGCTTTTATCTGCAAAAGGTAATTATTCCAGGCCTCAGCATATCAGCAGGCCCTGCGAAAAAAACGGGTCCCACAAGGTTTGTACCAATTGCTGTCAAATCTGGCTTTTCTTACAGCTCGACTTGTGCTGGAGAGGGTGCCTTTCAAGCGCCACCTTGTTCTAAGTTGCTGAGACGGTTCTCAGCCGTAAAGGGTAAAGATGAGGAAGGAAAGGGCAAAAAAAAAAAAAACAAAACAAAACGCGCCGCCCTTTTATTCGGTTCCGCTTGGAAGGGGTTTGCAAATCCTGGTCTCCTCGCTTCCTTCTCCGTTCCTGCCGAGGTCAGCACAAACACCACTGTTTTCCTTCCTTAAGGCTAGGAGTACTGGTTTAAAGATCGCTGCCACACGCAGGCAGCTCATTAATAACACTGGTAATAGTCTCTCCCAGCAGTGGGTCAGTGTCAGTCAAGTGCCGCCAGGGGCACACGGAACATTTTTGCGGCCTACTGCAACATTCTCAATCCAAATTGGGCCATTTTGGGACTGCAATAGTTTTTGTTCCCCCCCTCTCTTTCTTTCTTTCTTTCTTTGTTTCTTTCTCTCCATCTTCCTTTCTTTTTCTTTTTGAAGAAAAAGGCCCCAATTAATAGGCGTCACCAGAGGTGCAAAAATGCGAATTCTACCGTGTGTCTTTCCCAGTCGAGATTAAAAAAAAGATGCCACAATAATATCAGTGTTTAATTCAAAACAGCCTGTCCTTACCCATTATACCCATTATTATGCACCCCCCACCTGTATGTTTAGCATAACCCTTAGTGAGCATGAATCTCAATTAAGCAGAGGCGCAAAAGGACGGCCAAGACAATCCCGAAATGGTCACTTAGCATGACCGGTCATTTTCCCAGAGGTCTGCCAAAAAGCCATTGTCATATGCCACCGGACCTGTCTCCTCGCCGCTGCGAACCATTACAGCTCATTGTAATGCAAATGATCGGTAATTTAGCAGAAAGGGGAAATCTACAGTACATCAATTGTACCAGGTGGGCGTCCATTATCGAACAGCAGGGAGAGCCTCATCTTGATAGAGTGTAGGCCGTAAACATCCTTCATAATTACTCCTCCCCTATCTCAACCAGTCTCTAGAGTTTTCAGTAGTAACATTCATTTGTTTCCTTCTTGTATGGCCTAACACGCAACCTTGTTGTAAGCCTGTTCTGCCTTTGTTGCACTGGAAGGCCTGAAGGGGGCGGTGCAATCTCCAGACATTTACAATAGGGATACACAAACTTAGAGTATGACATTGACAACAGGTGAACATTGCTTCACAGTAGCTGGAAGAGAAATAGATAGCACAGTGGTTAAAGACACATGCTTGCCAGGTTAAATCCCAGGATGATCCTTGCTGGTGTGCCCTTGTGTGAAGGTACTTAAATGCTTTAGTAAATTCCCAGCTATAAAGAAATAAGCTTTCACTTAGGCTAAGCACAAAATCTCACGTTAGAAGAAAAAAAAATTGTTAGACTTGTAGTACAGTCACTTGTTTCTGAACATCTATATACCAAGAGCAGCAAAAACTGGCACAATCAACCCCTGTCAATACTCTCCACACAAAAGTGCCCCTTCATCTCAGCTAGAGCCAGGACAAACAGCTCTTATCACCAGGTGGGAGAAACCAGTAATGACGGGACCAGAGTCCACACTGCAGCCGGACAAAAGCCCACGATAACAGAATTCCACATGTTGGTAGCTACGTCGATGGCTGCGATGATAGGCAGGTACCGTGCAGCACATGCTTGTCGCATTCGCAACTGCACTGGCCACTCTCGCAGCTACTTCCCGCAGGAGCTCCATTCAGTTTGGGGGTGGCCACTCTGGCATCAGACACGGCTTCTAAAAACCACCTCCTATTTCATTTTGCCAAAACTGGATTTTTCTTCGTTAAGCGCCTTGCATCTGTATTATTTGAGAATAACTCGAATAACCCCTTAATTAAATAGTTTCATAATTTTAAATAAAGGATTCATTCCGGTAGAGGGAAAATTGTGGGGACAGCTGGACTGCCCGATTGTAACAGCGTATCAAATGACATGTGACGTCCATCGCGGCATGCAAAGCACAGCTACCGGTCAGTCAACAATGCAGGATGGATGACTGGCTGCAATCCTGCTATCCATGGAATGTTCCAGAATTGGAGTGACATTGCATTTATACTTACTGCATCGAGGAAGGATCCGACCTATATGGGACAATGGGCGAGCGCATGTAGAAGCAGGTGTCAGGAGCAGAGGCTGTTTCAGAACAGAGAGCTGGTGACGATAATGATGAAACCATTTCAGGAAACTGCAGTCCATTTCAGTCACTGCAAAACAGCCGCAATTTCCACCAACATCTGTCTTACGCTGACAAACAGATGAAGCTGCAGGATATAATACAAAACTGCCTAAATCCAGAAATAAGACCTCACCTGCCAAGGTCCTAAAGCACTACTTGGAGATCATGCATGCAGCATTTATTTGTGCCATTTGCTATACAAGACCTGGTCCCTTGTATCTACACATTCGGAATCCCACTGCATCCCCAAAAGCTAGACACGCTCTAAAATAAAGCAAACACTCAACGGCCAACCCAAAACCACGACTCGTGTTGTCACGCCGTAGTAATCACACGAAATCTGAGTTCTTCACAGAGCATTCAAATTCGATAGTGTTTCATGGAATTTCCAAAGAAGCCATTTCTTCCTGTTTTGTATTAAATATTCTTTGAACACGGTAAGCTAACCCATAAATCAGGGAGACTAAGCAGCTGTTATTAGTCAGAAGCATGCAGAGCATTCTAGTAAGACCCTTGGGAATACACCTCTGTTTGTTCTAGGTAGCAAGAAACATGACTCACAATCATGGGGTGGTCTTTCCTTTATAGAGTAGCCCTGTCCTTGGAATTAATGGTCGTGATCAACATACTCCCCTGGCGAACGGGGAGCTAACAATTGCATCAAGGCAGAAATGAAATATTTGCAATATGCAACCTTTGTCCTATTTCATATCCATGCGCTTCTGCCAAATACATATGGTTAAATAATTGACCTAATATCCCCTTAAAAGCATACATATGACATATGTATACACTCCCCATTCACTACATTTTCCCTTGAAAATTTAGAATACATATTAATGCAATAATACAAATATAGACATCAGAAAGGCCTTTTCTGCACCCGCTGAGCAGGTATTTATGATTTTGTAACTCGGCGCAGCCTCTATCCAGGTCTATACAGCTGGACGTTTGACCAAGGCCAAACAAGCGAGGCTGTCTTTGCTAAACGGATAAGCAGTGTCTAACATGGTAGCATATTAACTACCATGCCACCTGTTGCCAGCTAGCCCATGCAAAGTACTAAGCCCCGAAATACTTGGCGAGCGGATGACGTATGAAAATACTCATATAATTCATCTCATCCCGACGGGATTATAAGATTTGCTCTGGTCAGAAGTATGTGAGGTGGGGACGGGAACGAGGAGTAGGACATTTATTGCGGGCAAGTGTGGAGACGGGCTTAACAAAAGTAAGGAGGAACAAAAAGAAAATACAGCAGTTTCTGCACCAGCAAAGTACAAAGGAAACACAAAGCATGTGCCGCGTTTTAGGTAGGGTGGGGGCTGGGGTGGGCAAAAGGGTTTGAGTATACTAACTGGGGACAAGCAAAAACAGAACTCAGTGCCAGAGGATCGGTGCTACAAGTGACCTGTAGTATCCTCAAAACCTGACCATCCCTGAACCTCGGATGGCCACGCCCCCCACCCACAACTACAAATTTTACAATGAATGATCCCTAACACCGACTCCCTACGCAATTTCTGCTCAAACAAAGCCGAACTTGACGCTCCCCCCTAAGGGGTGTGACGCAACTGCACTTCTTAATCCGTTCCTCTGGCACAAATCAGAGCATACTGGTTAGCCTGGCCCAGGAAGCTCGTTACAGTAATCACCTGAAGACATCTAACAAACTTTTCTGAAGATCTGAACCTCGTTCAGTATAGTGTGCGGGTTTTGTTTCTTTTTTTTTGTGGGGGGGGGGGGGGGGGGGGCGTTCTGTATAAGCAGAACCACGCTGGCATTCGTGACTGGGTTTTGCCTGAGAGCTGAAAGTACTGCTTGAGGCTGCTCCCCGTCACAACCACGTGACACGAGCATAGTGGGGTTCCTCGGTGTCGGGTCCGTGCCGCGGCAGAGTCATGTGACAGCCCCTCGCTCTCCTGAGTCCCTTCTTACACGTGCCTCCTCTACCGGCTCTGCGTCGGCAGCCAGCGGGGGCTAAATATCCCATCCTGGGGTGGGGGGGGATGTTATATTTCTGTCTGCGGTAACTGGGTGTTCTTGGTTTTTGTTTTGTTTTGGCCTTAACCCCCCCCCCCCACCAACACTGACGATGGTGATATAGAGTGGAAATGGCCGACCCATGGCTGGAGGGGGGGGGGGGGGTGTTGTATTTGGGCTGAATGGTCCTCCCTGCCCAGAATTTCAATCCGGCCGCAGTCTGGCCCCTGACCGATAAGCAGGGTCCCGCTTTGGCGTGGCAGGCCCTGAGATGTCACGTTTCCTGCCGCGATTCCTGCCAGCGTCTCACTCCATAGGCATCGTTTTCAATATAAATGTAAATGGCAGAGAGTAAACAATCGCTGGGGCTTGTAAGTATAACTGTACAGTAACCAATATTAACCGGCCGTCAGTCAGATTTTCTGAAATTCGATTTTTTATTTATTTTTTTTGTTTAATAGGATTAAAACCTTCTGGGCCTGGAACTAGTACTGAAAGTTTTTATTTTATGCAGTGCAAGCAGTAATATTATGGCCAGAAGGCAAATTGTCTTTTTTTTTTTTTTTGCTGCTGCTGATAGCCTAGCTGAGCTACTATACTGCTGGTTTTGTGCCAGAAGGATACCTGTTTGTCATACAAGGACAAAGGGGTGAGGAGAGGCTCCCGAGGAAAGGTCCTCAGCCTGTCTGCTTGTAGGTTAGAATCCCGGCAGGCGCGCACTCTCTAAATGCCTCAGCAGAATTCAGGGCGTGTTTGTGTAGGAGAGCTCCTCGCATGAATCACAGGGTTTAAAAAAGCCAAGTAGGAGCTGACGAATGCAGCAGAGCTGAGGACGCGCTTCGGCCCCTGTAGCACGCGTGTCTGTGTGGGCCGCGTCACCAAGGCACTCTGATCTCCGCCTGCCCCCCTCCTAGCAAGGGGTCGGCCATCTTGTCCTCTCGTCGGATCCTTGCCACAGTGCTGGACTCTGACTGTCGCCTCGTGCAGATATTCGCATGCAGGGCGTTGCCTACTGAGGCTCGACTGTCTTCTGGGGGTTGGGGTGGGCTGGAAATAGCAAGCTGGATCCTTTTCCCACCTGCTTCGCGCTCGTCTGTCACTGAGGGGGGCAGCGCAGCCCGCATGTTAATAAAGTGGGACCTCCTCCGCAGGACACGTCGCTAAAACTAATCAGCATGCCAGCCGACCGACAGTGGCCCTGTGATCGCCGGGTGAAATCTCCGGCTTGGTGTTTTAAGTCACTCACATGAAGGGAGTTTGAAGTTCCACTCCCCACCTGCCCCTAGGGCATTATTTACATCCATGGGTGGGGAGGTTCAGTTTAGAGACTGACGCTGACTGGTCACTGAAGATGGGTGACTCTGTAACCTAGGCATTGTGGCTTTAATTTCGACTGGCTAATCACCGTCCGAGGATCTCAGAAGTAGTAATTGTTTCTCGCCTCAGCCTACTGGGAGAACTGGGCGAATTTGTGTGTGAATACACATTCCGATCTGATCTGAAATGGCAGTTGGTGTTTGTTGGGCAATTCTAGTTACTAACTAGAGAAGTGTCCAAAGCGACTGTTTTTTGACATGCAGGGTGCAGGCTTAGGAGAAAATGAATAAAAAGATTTTGTTGTGGTGGGTTAAAAAAAAAAAAAAGGCAGAGTTTCTGACAGTTGGTGGTGTTTTGTTGCCTGAGGAGTGACCGCCCCCCCACAGCGCACAGCCTGCCTTTACGGCAGACGCTGCCGGGAAATCAAAGGGGCGTTTGTGAGACCCCCCACCCCCCATCTGGGGCGTCTCGGCTCTCCCTGTTCCTCGCGGCCGAGCCATTCCGGACGCTCGGCTCCGGAACAGCGAAGCTTTGAAGCGCTAATCGAGGCCGCGCGGCTGGAGAAATCGGCGCGACCGCCTGTGAGGGAGGGCGATTCCGGCGTGGGAGGGCTGATGAAAGGAGCGGGGGGGTGTAAAGCAGGAGGGATGGGAAGGCGGATTGCCGAAGGCCGAGTTCTATGCAGGTCTAAAAGTATGAGCACCAGAAGAGTGTGATCAGTTTGTATGGATGGGAAAGGGGCTGTGCCCTGGGCGCGGGGTCCTGTCTGTCTGTCTCGCGCTCGCTCTCTAGTTATTCAGTCCATCTCTCTTCCAGAGTTGTAAGTAGAAATGGCAAGGGTGTAAATTTTGTGTAAAAGTCCAGGCCAAGGTTTTGTTTCAGCCGACCACTTGAGTACTGTGTGACTGTGACTGACTATGCTCAACTGGTTGGTTGAAATAAAACCTCGGCCTGGATTTTTGCACAAAATTTACACCCCTGCTGTTTTCTCACTCGATTGTCAGAATGTCATTATACTTTATCTATTTTCTTGTTGATTCCTGTGCCCCCCTCCCACCTGGGCCCGCCATCTGAGACGCACCTGCATATCTCTGAAATGGGTTTCTGAGGGAGGCAATCCGTGTCTGGAGACGGACGGCGACCTTGGGATCGGCGGGCTGGGAGCTGTCGGAACACGAACGCCATCCTCAGCCCCCGCTTGTGAGGCAACGGGTGTGAAAGGGGTTGGTGGGGTGGGTTACTTTCAGGTCTACATAGAGATACATAGACCGGTGTGTTGCAGCCTCCCTGTCAGCCGCACCGTGGAAATGCTTACTGAGACTTTTTCCTGCCTGCTCTGCATGCCTCCTGGCTTGGGTGGTGAGGCAGACCCTTGTCTCGCACCGGCGAGTTTGGGCAGCTGGGGAAACCCCCAACCCCCCACTCGGCCTGGCTTCAGAGCCGACAGGCTGCCTGGCTCCATGCCTTGATGATTAAAACACCCCCCTTGCCACCCTGGCACCTCTGATCACTGTCTGCAGGCAGTACTCTGCCCCTGTGGGGGGCATCATGGCCCCCCACCAACTCCAAAGCTGCTGGTGCAGTCATGTGTGCAGCTTACATGCCTTCCCCCATCCCCTGATCTAGTCCTGCTGGTGACCCTGCTCACACCCTGCGTGCCACTAGACTACTGAGAAATCCAATATCTGCTGTATCAGTCGTCATTAGGAGAAATGGAGCTGTCAATCACTGGTTGTACTAGTTTCCTATTGGTTATTCCAATCCCTGTCGAGTTGAAGCATGACATGATCTGTTACAGTGATCCCGCCCAGCACCGGCTTCCAGCCTTTGTTCTCTCCTGGATTTCTGAAAGGCTTCCTGATACCCTCCTTTTACTCTCATCGCGGCCCTGGTATGGGTGCTACTGTTTCTCAGAGTTTCAACACTTGTGTATGTCGAGGTTCCTCTGATATCACAGCGTGACTGTATCACGTTTTTGGTCCATGAACCATCGCCGGTGTGTCCCGTCCCCCCCCCGTACATGTGAGTTCCGAAATAGCCGGAATCTGACAGTTGTTTGACCTGAACACTAGCGATTTGTGAGGTTGTCTCCCACTTCGGGTCTATAAATACACACGCACCCGATGTAAGTCTGATGTGTCCCTCCTGTGAGACTGTTCTCTGCAGGATCCTGCCCACAAAGGAGACGGTTCCCTGACCCGCTAATAGTTCTGCAGATTTTCACTTCAGATCTGCGATTAGGCCCAGCTTCTGACTCTTTAATTTGTTGGTTACTGACAAATTTCTGAAATACTAGCACATTACTTCTGCAAGTGACAAATAAAGCATCATTTTATTGTCATTTCATTTCACATTTTATTCATTTGGGTTTTAATTGGTCACATCACACTTGCCCCGTGGTGCAGATTTTGCCACCTCTAAATCAGGTAAGAAATGATCTCCCAAATTCCTCCATTGCCCTGGGACATTTTTGCAGTGTTAAATGAGAATGGACTGCTTGACAGGGTCTTGATGTCTCCTCTGGTCTCAGGTGTCAGTAAAAGTCGGTATGTAAGGGCTGTCATTTTACTTTTTAGTGAAGACTAAAGAGGCTTCGCATCCCAGAGTGGGAGGAATTATCCTGGGCTGTCAGTCAGCTCATTTAATCCTGACACCCATTGAATCCTATTGGGTTAAATCGGGCTGTAATTGACAGCACACAATGACTCTGGCCGCGATAATTAGAAGCCTCTTCCCTGTGTGCTATTTAACGGATTTCATCACGCGTCGTTTAGAAGGGTAACGCTTAGTTAGGATCGGATTATGGTGGCTTTCCGGTCATGCTGATTTTAGCTCATTATACCCCAACACTCCTGACACCTTTGGCATTGTGGGTAATGGCATACCTGTAGTGACCGCGACAGGATGTAACGTATAACCGGGGCAGCTCTTAAAGCAATTCACTTTATTTGACCAGAATATTAAAGCAACAAAAACGTAATTTAGGCAAATTAAGATAGCACAAAGAAAAACAGTTATTCATATCGCAGGATGTCATTCGGAGTTACACTGTACCTCGATCTGTATGACAATTACTTGTTTTGTTTAGGAGTTTTGTTAACCTTTTTTTTGTAGTAGTAAACTTTTAAAAAGTTCTACATAACTTTACATCATTGTTTTTAAACACATCCCTCTCAGTGCATGTCTTCGAGATGATACCTGTACATAATGTGTTTGTACAAAGGAAAATGTCATATTCCTTGATGGAAATCCATCGTTTGCTTTGAATGGGTGAACTCGCCCGGCAGCATTGACGAGCGGCCTCATGCTCGTGCTTCACGCAGACGTTTCCTCACAAAACATTTGCCCGCTCTGCTTGCCTCCCAGAAGTTTTCAGTCTCTGCCAATATTGTCCTTCAGCTCTATTCCGGATGCTTGTGCAAGCACAGAACGTGGCTGGGGGAGTCTGTCTGAACAGACGTGTAGATCCTGGAACGTGCCTGCTCGTGTTTATGGATCCACGCCCACGCAGGGTCTTCTCACTCTGCCCTTATGCGTGTGCATGTGCTTACCAATCCAGGTGCGCCTATGGTTCTCGCTTCCAGGCTTCATCGCTACTTCACTTTCTATTTTTATGAACCCTGTCTTTTTTGACACTCCCCCTCAGCCCCTGTGTCATCCTCTACTGCTTGGGTACCTCTAGCTCCCCCTGGTGGCAGTCCTCCTACACGACAGTCTCCTCCAGGTCGTCGGCATCAGCTTCAACGCTGCAGTTGGAGTTGGAGTTGGAGCTGTTGTAGGCTCGCAAGTAGCCCTGTCTGAGCGCCTGTGCGTAGTGCTCGGGTCCCCCCCCGGCGGCTGCACACTGCACCAGCATGCCATGCAGGGATTGGCTCCGCCGTGTCCAGATCACACTGAGCCGCTTGGCGTAGCTGTAGCAAGTCGCCGTGGCAATCTCGCCCATGTCGAAGGAGCAACTCCGCTTGGCTCCTGCCAGTGTTAGCGATGCCTCATCTGGGGAGGGGCTCACACCCCGCTTCACCAGTGCCGCCCCCCCCACGCTGGACCTCCGGGCAGGCGCTCTGTACTGCCCCCCAGTGGCTGGGGTCATGCATTTGTCCCTAGTTTTGTCCCTGTGCTTCCTGGTGGCACATGCCAGTCGGGGCAGGGCTGGGGCATTCATGGCAGAGTAATAGAGAGTGACCTTCTCGCCCTCAGAGCTGGACCCGCCCTCACTGCCCTGCCCGGGGCTTTTACTCTGTGGGGAGGCTTTTAGTTTGTGCCTGGGGGGCTGCCCCTTTCCCCTGGGGGGTGGCAGAGCCCCGTTGGGCACCACCACCATCACCACGCCTCCATTGCCGTTGGTCTGCAGGCAGACATCCATGGCTTTGCGTGGCAGTGGGGAGAAGGAGGCCCCTCCCATGTCACCATGGTGACCACTACACGCCCTGTGCCGGACCATCATGGCCACGGTGAACACCAACAGTGTCACCACGACAACGCCACCCACCATCACTGTCAGGGTGCCGCCCAAGAAGTGTGCCTGCAGCGAGCGGCATTCTGGGTAGCCGTCCTTGGTGCTGAACTGCACGCATCCCAGCACGGCGGTGGAAGCCATGGCGCTGATGCCATCAAAGATGGCCAGCACGCAGAGGCTGTAGTCCGCACCGGCGACAAGGTTCCTCAGCTGGAAGCTGCTGGTGCTCGATGGCAGGATTCTGGAGGAGGGGTGTTTTGGGGGTCGGGGGAGAGAGAGAGAATCAGTCAGATATCACAGCTAGAGGGCAGGTAAAGTCGCTTTAATCGACTGACGAGACCGTCACGGATCCTGGGGCTAATCGACCGGATGGCTGGTTCTGGGAAATAATTATCAACAGAAGAAATGAAAGGGATGATCTGAGAAGGGAGAGCGGGACGGGGAAGGGGGGGTGCCGGCGATTAGCGGAGTCTGGGATGTCTGTTCCGTAAACCCCCCCCCCCCCCACCCCGGCTAAAGGCGTGTAAATAAACCATGTTTCAATGTATCACTTTTCTTGAGCAGTCAAAATCCATTCGATTTCTCACCCCCCATCCCCCTTAGTCTGCTGCCCAATGTGTCCTCTTCCCCCGCAACCCAACCCACCCCCCAAGTCGACATGTAATTCTACATCCTTTGTCAAGCGCCATGTCCATCTCACTGAAATGCAATTTTGAAACGGCGTTGTGACTTCACATGTAGCTTCAGGCGTGTGAAATGTGCCCGTCCCAGCACCTTGCCCAAGGACATGTGGGCCGATCATGTGACCCGATCACGTGACCCTCCCATTCTGTCCCCCTTCCTCCTTCCCATTAACACCCCCCCCCCCCCCACCCGGCCATGATGCTGACTTGCTGGTAAAAGCGGTGTCTGGCTGTAAAGCGATGACCAGCCTCTTCGCTCATCCTTATGTTTTACACAGTCTGCCTATTTTTGGCTTCGCTATCCTTCTGAATCAATCCATAAAATATGTATGGCTTCAGTCATTTATTTTACTGCTTGCGCGGCCCCCACATCATGGGGTTAAGAGCTGCCTGTGTGTGTGTGTACACGCTCTCACACTGAAAATGGCCCTCACCTCCATGTCGATGGTGAAAGAAGCTTACACCCACATTTATTGTATTTGCTTTGTATTCGACTAGCTTTCACACAGGTGAACCCCCCCGCCTCCCCAATCCACCTACATACTGCTCGATCTCCATTCATGCAGATGTAGGTAGAATATTTCCGTTTTATTTTTGCTTGATTGGTTAAATTCATTGAATGAAGGAGGAACATCCGAACAAACGTCACA
>JAODKM010000058.1:9046730-9062915 GCA_026780845.1 Petrocephalus sullivani | reverse complement strand
CCCAGTCTACTATCCATTGAGACTCTTGTTCGGTTTTTTGGGGTGTTTTTGGGGGGGGGGTGTTTGTTTTTGTGTTTTTGTTTGGGTGTTGGGGGGGGGGGGGGGGGGGGGGCTTATTTAAGGAAGGGACACCATTGATTCAGTTCTTGAATTCAGTTCAGTGAATTCACATTTGCCATTAGTAGATTAATCTGCAGATTAATCAGTTCACTGAGTAACAAAGCAGTAGCTGTATTCCTATGATATTGCTCTGTGTTCTTTACACAACTTCATGATGTAATTTTACAACAGCGCTGTCCGACAATAAGCATTTCCTTAACCAATCAAACATAAACCGATTCCTGACAGATCCATTACTGTAAATTCAACTGTAAAATATAACATCCTTAGCAAAGACAATCTGCTGAATATAATACGGAATCTAGTACCAATTAATCTAGTTTGCACAGACATACAGTGAAAGATAGTATTTTGCTTTCCAGGGTTATTTCAACACATGCCTCCGTGAATTACACGAGATCCAACACATGCACACAGAGAGCTCATAGATTACGCTGTGAGGGTTGTTATTCCTGCCATTCCTATGACTTTTAAAGCAGCAGAGACATTTTAAGAAGGAAAGGTGAGAATCCCTATCGACTTTTCATATGAGTCGTACATCCAGGTCGGCGTCCTGCAGACGGATGGCTATAGCCTGGACCTGAATCCCACAAGTGGCTGCAAAGGAAAGCACTTTCAATCCACCCAAAACACACGAGCCCTGCGGAGTCAGAGCCCGTCCACCCCGACTCGTCATTTTGGAGAACAAAAAAGTATATATAAAATTCATTGGTCAGGGGAGACCAATTAAATGCCCGTATCCAACGCAGGCGGAATAAAAATTCCCGGTTTCCTAAAGGACACCTTCCTCGCCTCCCTCTTCACTTCCCGGCCCATTCTTAAAAAGGCCTTTCAGTCCTGCCCTCCTTCCCTTACCAGCCCCACTGGGTGCGGCCAACAGTCACGCAAAGCCCGGTTCATTAGAGCACGAAAACAGCGTCTTTACATCCGCAGAGCCCCGGGCCGCGGCTCCTGCTTTCCCGTCCAGCCTGTCTGTCTCACCGACGCACGCGGCCCTGACATGCAAATGTCGCAAATACAAACCGATTGCTATAAATGAAGTGGGATCATGCAAAGCACCACTCGCGCTACCATTCTGCACAAAGTGTTTGCTTGTTTTTATGGAGGGGATGTGTGCATGTTTGGGAGGGGTAACACCTTTCATGCCTGACAACACTAAGCCAGTAAAGATACGGGGGATTTAGCCCCTAGCCTGAGAGGGGAGAAAGCACGCAGAGGACCAGCACACCTTCTCTGCATTTCCACACCGCGCTAATCAAATACCGGGAAGGCGTGCAAGGGCTTTCTGCAAACCAAGGCCCACAATAAGTTCCTTTTGATAATAATCACCAAGAGAAATTTTGAGGCCTTTTGAAGGCTGCGATACATAATCATTGAATGGGGTGCAAGTCTCTGAGTGATGGATGGTGATAAATTATTCAAGGGCTAAAAAGGTCTCTTCTGAAATGTTCAGCAGCTTTGATTTATTAGGTGGTTGCTGTATAGCATGAGCATCAGAGAGGGTGCACATCAAGGTCCACAATGAGGTCTTTTGCATTACCTAAACATAAAACGGTGCACACCTTGTCTTTTATATAACACAGGTATCTAATTAGCAAACATTAGAGGATGTTGCACAGAAACGCATGACGCTCTTCGATCTGCAGATAACCAGGCATGCAATTATATTTATTGATTAGGATTTCCTCAGACCGCACGTTGTAGCAAGATTTGGTTTATTGCTGTTTGTTTTAAAAACTTTTCCACCCAACAAGACTCTCTTTGATGCAAGGGGAAAAAAATTATTAAAATTGAGTGTTTCAAATAAGTTGATCATCGTTTACTATCAGAGTTTACTTTGACTAAGATGAGAACCCCGCATACACTCACAAGTAAAGCTTAAACAACAGACCACATCTGTATGGTTCCTATTCCTTCAGGCAAGCACCCCATCTCTTTCCCTGACAAACAAAGGGTTCTTTTCAAGGACACGGTCTGTTGAGCTTTCAAACATCAGTCATTCAAAACTCCAAGGGTGCCTTTTTCCATTCCGCGCCCATACGAGAGAATAGCGCCACAACAATGTAAGGCATCTACAAGAATTTTACTTCATGGATACGAGTTACGTGCCCCCGAAGCCAAAGCTGGGACTATTATAATAAAAAAAAGTTGCAAGGCTCAACTCCAAATCCCTTCATTCCGGCGATCACACGAGTTAATCTTGGCAGAAATAAGGGGGGGGGGGCACGCGATCTGAACTTCGTCAAGGGGGCATCTTCAGTCCTCCTCTGCCTGTGCAAAACGCGCTGATACAGCGACCAAGTTCCCCAACATATTTTTCATGTAAATTTTAAACAATCTAAAATATTGCATAAAAATGCAAAGAAACATGTATGTTTAACTAAATAACATAATTCCCAGCATCTCCATTAGCGATCGAGAGCAATACATCCGTCATCGAAAATCCAGCAAACTTAAACTGTTAAAGTTAAAACAAAAATGATTTGTAGGAATCTTATAGGCGATCAGTTACATCGCTACAATGTCGCGGCTATATTATTTAATGACATTGTGGCGAACAATCACGCTCGTCTGCGCGGAAATTGTAATACTGATTTTATTTGGTCCCCCCAAACTCCTTTTAAGCTGTCTCTCAGTAGCCTAATACGTTTCTTTCTGACATTTAGCTACCCCCCGTCTATCCACAGTCCCCAAGAAAGTAAACAATACTGCCGGTGCCCACCCCAGCCCGGGAATCTCAATGCTGATCAAGCACAACCGCGCTGGAAAATAAATTAAAAAGCATAATTTTGCCGCCGCGACCTTCCCGATCCTCTATTAAAGCACGCCGTTGCGCTTTATTTTCTCTACCAGCGCGTTTGACAAAATATTTTGATTACAAATCAGTCACTTAAAATAACCCGCCGATGTCAATTAACGGGAAGCCGCACGGCGTCCGCGTATAAATTCGCCCAAACCCCCCCCCAAAGTCGGCGGCGAGTTTGCCGAAAGGCGATGACGGTGTTTTTCTCTCGGAGGATCCCAGAAGGGCACCGTGCAGCTCGCTGGAACTGCTAGCCACTTGCCTATAGCTCCGCTACAGTGCAATTCGTTACATCGGCGCATTTTGCTGCGCCCCGTGACATCTTCCCAAGGTGTTATTTTAGCGACCACCAAACGATCGCCTATTTATTCCACGCCGAGGCGACCGCGACGCGTTTAGAGATTGGGAAATGCGCGTGAATTAAAACAAGAAAAGTCTTTCTTCTGATAGTGAAGTGCGGCTCGGTGTAACCAAAGATGTCCTCGTATAGTAATATAATTCCCTTCTCGTCCCTTCCCTTTCTTCATGGCGCAGGGAGACGAGCACACATGGACACTGTGGACACGTTAGAGCCGCTGCCGCGCTAGCTAAAGAGCAATCAAGTCAATTCCACACCACCAAATTTTAAATAGAGCAAATCTTACCTTAATATGTGATGTTTATTGCAAGTTCAAGCAACGACTTTAGGCATCAAAGAACACCATTGTTTTTTTTTAAAGCTCTTCCTATCGATCTTGTTTTCAGGATAACTGATCCACCTTAAAAATGACACAAAAAAAAAACTTAATCCTCCCAGCCCTAAATATGTAGGCAACACGACAGTTTCCAAAGCAGACACAAATGAATCGGCCTTTTTTCCTAGTCTTGACTGACTTGCAGGCAATAAGTGGTTTGTTTCTAAGTCAGGTACCTGATATCTGTAGTGTGGTAAGATTTAAGAAGTGTTATCTATTCTTCCCTATTGCAAGATTGAGAGGTGTGTTTTCTTTTTCTTTTTTTCCCCCTTTCCTTTTTTTAAAGGCGGGGCTTTGCTTCATACAAACCAATGACACAAATCCTCACGGGCTCGCCTCGCCCCCCACATCAACTCCCTTCATCCAAACTCGCTTCTCTAGGGGTGTATACTCAGGGGAATCGTAGTCCTCTTGCCTCTCACCACATCATTTGTAAATAACTGCAGCTCAGTGATTTAGTTTTAAATAAAACACCTCAAACCTGTTGGTACCGAATGTGAATAATTAGTAAGTTTTAAAGTTATCATTAAAATATTTTGTTATTTATGAATTGGCCTATTATGTTTCTCTGTTGTGTTTATTGTTGTACTCATGATAAATTGTCTCTAAGGCTTGTTTTGCGTGTATACGTGACTGCTCCCTCAATTGAACGAGTTACACCCATATTGATCTCAAGGTTTAATGCTGAAAGTATGAAATCAAATTAAGTGTAGAATAATACCTAAGAAGTAGGGCACTTACTCATATACTATAGTTCTACATGTTCAATCAGAAATACATCTTCTCCACTGCAAAGAAAAGCACACAATTGCCATTCTATGCTATTAAAATAATAGTTATAAATGCAGTTTGTTTACATTCTAACAATGGAGTACCACAAACCTGTGAATTAGTACTACATTTTTTTTCTGGACATATTGAGCAAATGCCCCTTTAATGATAGTGCTGTTTTCTGAGAGAGATAAGAGACCACAGATGGTCTATTATGACATTAGCTGTAATGGCATCTAACTAAATTAAAGAATTGTGTATAGATCCTGAAATAAATGTCCCATTTAAAAGGTACTTTAAGCATATTAACCTAATTTGATAAGCAGTGCACAATATCTAGAAGTATATTCCATAGAAATTCCACACATCTGTTGAAAGCAAGTCTGATCAAATGGACTGGATTCTCTCCAGGATTTTCCCTCTCTCCTGCTTGTTCCCCATATTGCCTGGGACCGGCTCTTTATGACCCTCTACTGGGTATGTCTTGAGAAGATAGATGGATGTACATGATCCTTAATGTAGCTGTAAACAGCTTGTACCTATTATGATCAGGTATAAGATCCCATAAAACAGGCTACCGATTCACTCCAAAGTGATATTTCTCCAGAAAATTGGCAGAACATCATGTAGATGTTTCAGATCCATAGCACAGATGTACTGAGTAATTTTCTGAGTGTGTGAAACATCAAAGTATTATAATGTAAATGAACTATACATTTTGTCTCTATATGTGTTAAAAAAAATAATACATATCATGAGGAAATTGTAATGAAATCACTTCTGTTCGACATATTGGTGGTTATGAATACGGTGGAGATGGATGATTAGCTTATGTGTGTGTGTGCGTGTTGGTGTGTGTGCATGCCACACACATGTGTTCCCAACCCCCTATGATGGGTTTAGCACCCCATTCTGGGTTCTTTGCTGACTTGTTCCTTGGGACAGGAAATCGTGTAAATTAAAATGTGTTCAGCAGAAAACGCTGTACACTTCGTCACATGAACATCATCTCCTCTTATAGTAGTCTCTGTAGTTATGTCTTCTGATTGCTATTAAGGTAACATTTTTCAAACATCACACAATCCATAGAAACACCGATATGATTTCTGGGAACAGTTTTACAGACAGCTGCATCACTAGAGGGTTTGTTCCCCATGAAAGCATTTCATATTGGCCCCCAACCCAGACCAATCCAGTGATGTCACTCGTCCAAACTTGGTCCCCTTTACAGCGTCCCTGTTTACAGGTCCTCTTGATTTACGTTGCAAATAAATCTATGAAATGCCTACAGCTTATTAACAATTGGTTGTTGTATTTCTGCATGAGAAAAGCATAACTACTGAGCACTATCACATCAAATGGGGTGCCCTTTAGAAATATAGCTGCACCTATATAGCAGAGCCTAATCTATTTAATATTAAGATATGATTTTTCCTGATCTATGTATTAGTCTGAAGAAAATACAGTCAGCTGCATGTTTTTTCCAACTGGCCGCAGTTGAAAATGATTGATAATTAACTCTTCTATGGATTGCATTCCAGAAACAAGCAACACAGTGACTCACTGGGTCACCCTGTGGCCTTACACCTCCAGGCTCTCAGCGTAGAGTTCTCATGTTCTCGTCGAGTTTGCACAAGCTCCCTCCCACAATCCAAAAACATGTGGTTAGGTGAATTAGTGCCCCTAAATTCTCCGTGGTGCGTGTGCCCTGCAGTGATCTGGCATCCTGCGTAGGGTGTGCCCTGTCTCGTGCTCCGTGTTTCCTGGGATAGGCTCCAAGCTCGCCGCAGCCCTGTAAATGGATAAGCAGTTGTGGGCATTCCAATGGCATACATTTGTCCAGCTACTATGTGTCCAAAGGTAGGTGTATTTATATCACAGTGAATATTCTCCCCCTGTTTAATATATCATTTGTTATGTGCAAATCTAGATTGTGATATGAATTCCTTGTTGGTTACATAAAGTTCTTCATTTTTCCGTGAGAATGGGCTGAGCAGGCGGAGGTGTCATTTCCAGGTGGATGAGTCAGGTGACTGTCATCGTGCTCGTTGATTGGTTTTACTTGTTCCTCTGTTCTGTTGTTTATTAACATTTCTTTTCAATGACTTTAAGTCTGTCATCATTCCTAAACAGACAAAAAAAATCCCATGCTTATTCACTCAATATCAATCAGTTTGCCAAAGATCTGTTTTTAACATTTTTTGCATATTTTAATGTTTAAACATTCATAATATACCTTGCTTATTTATTTCTATCAGTAGTAGAAGCAATTGCATTTGCATAAGTAAATTATGTCTATAACAAGTAAATGGACCCAAATACTCCCGCTACATGGTGGCTATGTATGCTGAGCGGTGCTTTTATTCTTGCTGAAGAAAGAGCAGTTTTATAGTGGTTTATTAAGCGTTTTATCGTCTTGCTTCCTCCTAAGCCTGTCCACCTTAAAAAGTGAATCTCCAAATGACTCCAGCTTACTCCAAGCCTCCGTGCGGGCTTTTCCAAAGATGTTGTGTGGCAGGTAAGTGACAACGCTCAAATGACATTCTCCTAAGTGCTGCAAGTGTTTCTGTTTTGTTTGCATAGCAGACACTTATATCCAATGCGACATACATTTTTTTTGTGAGAAAGGAGGGTAAGAGAGTCCCTGGAGTAATTGGGGGTTAAGGGCCTTGCACGAGAGCCCTGTGGTGAAATCACTATGAACCGATGACCTTCCTATCAAGGACACAGCATCCACACCTGCTGAGCCACACACCATCCCATGTTTACTGTCACGTAGAGGTCTACACTTTACATGGTACTGTTATGTATTACTTAAGATTAAATAAATTGCACTTCAAATTGTCCCGCACTCACTTAGGTACTTGTCCTATGATAGAACACCACCCCCCACCCCCCCGACATTTCATGCCAGTGGACAAAACTGTGTCAGATGTCATGAGGGATCTTTTGGATTGAGAATTGTTAACCCTGCGCCACCAAGCTGGAATCAGTGGCGGATGAATGTCTTATATTTCCTTCTCTACATGTTTGCTCTCCGTTTATTGTTATTATTAGGTTTTGTGGCCTCTGTCAGAGCTGATGTACAATTTCAGCCATTTAAATTCTGTGTCATTTCGGTGGAGCATTTCATTTCATGTGTGCCACTCAGAGGAGAGCTTTCCTGTAAAATCTATCCTTCAAGCTTTCTTCCAAGCTCAACCTGAACAACAATTCTCTACTTATAGAGATATGGGATTTTTAATCCTAACGTCGTTTAATTCTAACGTTGTATCTGTGTGTGTGTGTGTGTGTGTGTGTCTATTTCTCTGTCTCTCTCTCTCTCGCTGCATGTTTGAGGGCATACAACACTGGCAGTTACATAAGGTTCATTTCGTTTTTGTACTATCACTTGTGTGGATGTCATTTGTATTGCTCTGCCGCTGAAATGGTCTAATTGGACTTCATGAGTAAAATTGGATTTGATTATTGTGATGCATCTGATTTACCTGTGTTTATCCTATAATTATAATCTGGATGAATTTTGTTTCTTGATATTTCCTGTTTCACTGGGTCAATGCGTGTTTATCTTCCTTTCAATCAGTCCGTCTATTTTTCATTCTTTTTTTAATCAGTGAAGCAGCCACTTAGCAATTTTTCAAAACCATACTACTGAAGTAACTGAATTGTATTTTACAGGTCTTAATAATGCAATATAAATACGTACTATACCAATGCCAACCAATGGACTGAAGTCGTTCTGATTGCTTCCTCTAAAAGCTTTGTCCCTAACCTGCGAATAGGCTTCTTAATCTACAGTTCTTCAGATAATCGTCACTGTCCTCTGTATTTTTCAGCCCCCTCACATCTTGACCCTACATCGCCGCAAATGGATGCCACTTTATGAGAGACGCAGGTGGTAAGATTCTCTAGCTCGGATCTCTCAAGATGCAAATCAATTCCTATCTGAATTATTGAGGTTTCCACTCCCCTCTTTTCGGATTGACAAATAGTCTCCGGGCCATCGAAGGCACAGCTGAATGTAAATAGGGGTTCTGTTTATGTATATTTATTTAAATCATTTATGATTGACTTTATTCAGGATGGCATTCTCTGAGGAAATGTATGTATTTATTTACCATGGTACTTTAATCCATGAAGCACACCAGAGATGGCCCTGTCACTCGAACCGCGAGCTTATAGAAAGCAGCATCACATATGTCACTCCTCCAAGACAATCTTTTCACATTCCTCTCTCCCTGGAGTAGCGCCATCCTAGAGCCTTTCTGCCGGTGGGATGTACTCTTTCTATATAAAGTCCATTGATTTGACAAATTCCTGTCCTGCAACAGCAAAAGGCTGGGCTTGCTGGGTGGATTCCTGCTGAGAAAATCCTTAACCCACGCCTCCCCCTTTCCTCAGTAGCTGTCCACCTCTGGCTCACGTCTCAGCCCCAAACAGCCTAGTTAATGCCAGTATTTTCTGCCTGACAGTTGGTGCAAAAGGGCCTTTTTCTAGCCAAGTGGTGCTGTGGTCACTGTGTAACGTGCTGTCATGTTGGGGGGGGGCGGGGTGGGTGGTTATGGTGCAGAGGCTGTCAGCGGTGAGAGGTGATCAGCGGAAGACCCCGGAGGGGTCCACTTGAACTCCTGAAATGGCACTGGGACCGCACGTTAAATGAACTCCTGCCATGTCAACGGCACTGTCTAAAGCCCCGTGGGAGGCTAACTAGAATCACCTCTGCAAATGGTGTTTGCAATTTAGGAGGCTAATGGCATGCTATGTGTTAGAGAAGTGCATCCAGAAGAGTCAAGAGGAGTAAAAAAGGAGTTTTTTATGCATTTTATTAAAATTAACAGTTTTATGCCTATAAATTAACATTTTATAATTTATATTATAATATTATTATTATATTATAATTTTATTTACCTCTCTTCTTCTTAATGTCTTAATTAGTGTGACCTTAAAATATGCATGACCCTAGCAAGTAAATAAGTTACAGTTCTCTCTAAATAAATACTATTTTTGCCATCATGTAAATGCATTTAGAGCAGCATTGTTTAATACAAGTGCATGCTTTTCAAAGCTACGCATAGCTTCATTATTTGTTTACACAATTTCGGGTTGTTGTGCATTTTCTCCTTTCAAATTCTGAAATATCATATATTTATATTGTTTGTCATTGCTTGCACTTTTATGTTCTGAAAATATGTGTTCTTTATTATTCTTGCGTTTGAGGTTTAGCGTTATTTAACCTTAAGAAACCCTGTTTATCTAAGATTCTTTGGTTCGAAATTTAACTTGCCCTTGTTCTGAGGTAGAACTCAGTTTGATATTTTTCTTTTAAACTCACTGTAATAGCTGTTTTCAAAGCTGTTTTTCCTCAGTATTACATAATTACTCTGTAATTCTGTAATACTCTCTCATGAACAGCATTGGAGAGGGGGGGGGGACCTTGTTTCTATTTAAAGGGATACAAATTGAAATGGAAGTCACAGATGTATGACCGAGTACAGCTGACATGTTTTTCTTTTTTTCATCTTGTGCAAGTATTGGTACCGACTCACATGACAGGCAACACCTCATGTGCCAAAATGGCCCCAGTGTCAAGCGTCATGGGTGAGCTTGTCTTATCTTTGTTTAGGTAATGACTCATTAACGTAAACAACGCTAATGCGTAAAACTGATTACATGACAAATCCTCCTAATGTGTTCCTTTTCTATCAATTTTTTTTTCTTTCCCTGTGTCTCAAAGGAAATGTCAATCCTGTCAACTACAATAGATGTGTTGGATTAAGAAATATTTCCCCAAAGTAATACAATTAAATCAATTAATCAAGCGAGATGAAACATTCTGCAATTCCCTTCATTTTATGCAAATGAAATTAAACAGAAAACCAGGCACTAAGAATAACTATTCATAAATTATGACGCATATGTTCTTTTTCTTGTCAAACATTATAATGATTTGTAGATAGTTGACAAGAAAAGATGAATAAATGTTCTGTTTATAGCAATCAGGAATGTGTCCATTATTTTTCAGTAATATTAGATAAATGTCTTTCCTGGAAAAGTATATTGATATCCGGCAGAATGCCCATGCGCAATTCAGTCAAATTAAAGCAATAATTAGATCTAGCCCTTGCAATACCTGTGCTCTGTTGAAACTGTTTTCATTTTATCCTCTGCAGCGATCAGTGCCATAGTCCAGTGTTCTAAGCAGGCATGACAAGGAAGACCCCATGACCTTGAGTGCTTTGGGTCTGACCTTGTAGAAGGAGGAAGGGCCCAAGAGATGCCGAAATAACAAGCAAACAAGGTGTAAAGTGTGTGTATGAATATACACACACATAAATGAATAAGAATTAATGAAATCAAAACCCCAACACTGAGAAGGAGCCAAAACTTGAAAAAACAACAAGTGTAATATTAATTCCATAATAACATTTCATTTCTGTTTATCATTAATTACAATCACTTGCACGTGATTTTAATTACTTTTTACATTGCGTTTCCACCTTAATTGATAAACCCAGTTACATTAAACAGAATACTCATCAGCATGATAATTGTTCAGCAGTGTATTAACTTTTGGTTAAACGGTGCAGTCTATGAAGCAGTGTGATGTACTAAATATTACTGTTTTTTTGTCATTTTTATTGTAACGTTTATTACAGGAAGATTAATAATCAGACATTATTTATATATCACTATTCAGTACATTTTAATTAGGGGCACTTCAGGGATGTTATATAATTTTTTGTATACTTTCAGCTAACAATTTCATGATTTAAACTAAATAAAACTTTCAGCCAGTACTGGCTCCCCATCTCTCAAACCGTATTTTCATACAGCTGTCTTTGGTTATACATCTCAGCTGTTACTTACTGCAGTGTTCTTGGCTGAATTAATTGATGCTAGTTTCACATTGATGGTCACAGGCAGGGCCATAGAAGCATAACGTGTCTGCATGTGTGTGGGTGTGTGACAGTATGTGGTGTGCCGGCCTGAGCGAGCACCAACCCTTCATTTTAAAGGAAATGTGGCTCGCACCAACCTTTGTCCACAAAAGCTTACATCCCACCATCGCCACGTGTTTGCTGTGACCTCGGCAGTTGGAATGCATCTATCCATCGTCTGCAATAAACTTGTTTAATATATATGTAGTAATTTGCTTGCAAATTCAATTGCTCCTACAACTGAAAGACAGTAATGAATAAACAAATGATATTATGAAAAAAAATGTAAAATATGTAAAAAAAATGAAATAACATAACCCTTAAAGGTCTTTTGTAAATACAGTTAATAAGATTTCAGCATGTGGCAGATACTTGACTGATTCCATTTCGTCTGTATAAGAACAATTATAAGAATTATAAGAACAACTATATATATGTATGTATATATAGATATAATCTGTTGGAAAAGCAATGAAATACTGTCATTGTTTTTGAAAAACTGCATGTTTTAAATATGGCAATTAAATATTTTACTTACTGTTCTGGAACACTATATCGCTAAAATTGTGAGTAATGAAAAAGTGAGTAAAAACGTCAGAAAACTGGAGGAACAAAATAAAACAACTGACAAGATTTTAAGCATCAGGCACGCTCAACAGAATCTGAAACCATTTTACTGAAGTTAATGACAAATTTATCTTTTTTTTCCCCACTATACCTCAATTGCTGGAAGCATGAAATTGTCAATTTTGGCAGTAGGGTCATCTTCTGTTATATGTTGCTATGGTGATATCAATCTCCAAATGACTTTTAAGAGCACTAGACTACAGTATAATACCCTTCTCATTATTGTAATTTACTGTATGTTTGAAATGTTCATTCCTGTAACTTCCCGAAAGAACATAAAGATCAACAGGAATAAAACAGACCTAAAACATGATACCCAATGCTGAAAATCCAGTTTTGGAGTGGGGCTGCACAATGAACCAGAGTGTTCCTACAGCCTTATGCCATCGGCTCCTCGCCCCCTCACGACTGGATAAGAAGCTAAAAGACGGATGAGAGGCGTTTCCCTACATGTTGTGCAAACAAGTTGCGTTATAAGCGAAAGTGCTTCTGATTGCTGCCTGGAGTTGACATTGTCTTTAGCGGAGAGTGCGGTTTCTTAAAAGACTTTTTAGCACTAATTTCTATACGCGCACATTGTAAACTGAATATCCGAGCCTGCTTTTTGGAGTCTCGTAAGATTTAATGTATCGGTAATTTGCTGGGATGTAAATTGGTTGCTGGAATGCTTGCTGTTGATAATAGTGCTCTACAAGGGAGAAGTCTTTATTCTCCAGTGCAATACGTTTGTGAAACGAATAAGAGGCTCAATTAGTCTTTCGTTCCCAGGCACCTTATTAACTACTAGCTACCATGAAGTGATCGATGATCTATTCAGTAAAATGAACTTCAAATTCCAAACAAGTTATTACCTTTATTGCAAAAGATATAAAATATATGATGTCATAATTGTAGTTCATAATTTTGCTTCTTCAGGTATTTTTTCATTTTCATAACTTGTTTTTTTCCTAGTACCCTGGATAGAATGCTAGTCTATTGCAGGGCTAACACAAGCTGGTTTTACCCACAGGTTTTTGGACCATGGAAGAGAACCAACATAAACAATTAGAGAGCACACACACTTCACAAGCATAGATGCACAGACTCACTCACACACACAGACACAGTCAGGCTCACGCATGCATGCATGCATGCACACAGACACAGATACACACACACACACTCACAGACAGACAAAAGCACAGATACACAAACACACACACACACACATAACCACAGATTAGGTATCGGTATGTTTATGGGGATTATCCATACAGTTATATGGACATAATCCTAAACCCAGCTATGACAACCTTTGATTGATCATATTTATTAAACCACTGCTTCCTGAAAATAATGCTTATTCATTTATTAATTACACATGACTTGAATTAAAAAGCAAAAAAAACTTAAACGGAGTACTGAATTAATCTTATGCAGTTTAGTGTTACCAAAGTTTTTTTTTTGGCAGGAATCTCGGCGTATGACCTTTTCAAAATGCAAAACAATTCGCAGTTTTCAAAAAAAAAAATGCGGCTGATTATTGCAACAGCAAATGCGGGGGATTTAGTCCTCAATGCTCAGCAGAGGGCTCTGATGTTTTCATAAGCTTCATGATTGCTGCATTAATAATAAAGTAAGGCACACCTTGATTGTCAGCAGTCCTGTGTAGTTTCCCATTTCAAATTTCAAGTTTTATTGTCACATAGCTTTGGAGGAACACAGTGAAATTATTATGCCATGGTTGCAGGGCATTGGGAGGGGGTGGGGGGCAGGGGGTTGGACAAACAGCACTGTAATACGGACAAGACAGTGCAAGATAATATGTGAACAATGAGAAATAAATTGGTGATGTAATACAAACAGGGATGCTGAAGTGGACCTCAGTACAGTGAATAATAATGACAGTGCATAAGTGGAATATTAAAAACAGTGTAGAATGCAGTGCAAGGGCTGGATAGATGCCACTAGTTGTTTGATGATGAAGTAACCACTGCCCCCCCAACTCAAAACACTCAGATTGATGGTGATCCTAATGCTTCTCCATACTGTACTTTACTCCATATTTACTATGGCATGGGCTCTACTTCCTTCATAACCTGCTGCATGGATCTGTGCTTTTGTTGTCAAATGAGTATATAAATAGATAAGACAGAGCTTCTGTGAATTGGCTGTGGAAGATGTTTAATTGCTAGAAATGATTTTAAATAACTGTAAAATTTGTCAGATTGTTTCTGTTTCATTTTTTTTTTAATCAAAAAAGCATAATTTGAAATTACAAATAAAAAAAAAAAATCTAATTTAACAAACATAAGTACCTTATGTTACTGACTGACAGCATTAAATAAAAAAAATACCAAACTTGTCTAAATGATTTTTTATGATCTGAATTTTACAGTAGTTCCTAGTCTTATGTAAATCAAGTCCTGAAGAATATATTGCCACCGGGCTGCCTCAGGATAATACCCTTTATGTCAAATATCTTTGGATTGTTATCCCCTTTCTTAAAGGAGAAATACATATTCTGTGACAGGGATTTTAGTCATTCGATGTGAGCGTTTGGTTCTTTTAGCTAAGGTGGTGCAGCTACTTGTTTGGGAGAAAATGTGCTTCAGTTGTCAAAGCTGCTTAAAATGATTGTCTGTCTAATTTTCTTTAACTCACAGCAGCAACTGGCAATCTTTGATCTGCCAGCTGCCATCCAGGCCTCAGGCTGACAGAGAACCTGAGATGATGCAAAAAAATGATGCATTTTTGAAGCGTTTGTACGCCTTTAAGTTTCACCTTAAACTAATGGGTACAGAAACAAATGACACCGTTATCCCAAGAGAAAGATAACAATTTTTCCAAACATGCATCCATCCATTTAATTGCATCCCCTATCCAAAGATATCATACCTTATGCTAAATGCAAATTATATAAAAGGTTTATTAGTAAATTTGGGTTTATTGGTCCTATATGAAATTCCTTTACGTTTGCTTGAAAGTTCATAGTTTGGAAAACAACATATACCAAAACATATAATTGCTTCTAGCAACATATATAAATTTACAGTCTAACTACAGATTGCAAGCCAAAATATTACTAGTGGTGGCAGAAGCATACTCCATTTATGACATGTTTTGTGCTTGAAGTTATTTTCAGGAAAAAAAAGAACAGATTAGATCATACTTATGAAATAAGTGTCATCCTAATGGGACTATACAAATAGACTAAGTTCCTGCAGCTAAGGCGTTAGGATAAATGATGCTCTCACATATCTAAGGAAGAAATTTGGGCTTATTTTCAGACTTCCAATATACTGCCGCAACATAATTTATGAACTGCCTCTGTGGAGAGCTACAGAGGGAGACCTTTCCAAATGCTAATGAGGGGAACAGAGAAAAATGCGCTGGTAACAGCTGCTATCATCAAAGCAGAGAATTCCCCATTCCCCATTCACACGCAGTGCTATTTCACCCAAACAGTTTAATCTTGTTCAACCTTTCATGTCTCGTGTCAACATCCATGCCTACTACAAAAGGGCTGCTTTTATTAAATCGTAAAAAAAAAAAAAGAAAACGTACATGTGTTCTTTTTTTCAGAAAAGAATATTCTGTATGAATAGGGTGGCATGAAAAAGGCCTTGATTTCGAAATGGACAATCCTGAAGAGTCAGTACTCGAGAGGTGTCAAAGTGATCCAAATTCCCTAGAAAGGCTGAGTCAGTCTAAGCCAGGGCCCTTTCTGCTATCCATACATGCTGTCTAACCTGGTGGTTGGTCAGTAGGGCCAGGTCTCCTCTATATACTCATATATATACACACAAGATTTAACCTGCTATTTTGCAATCATCTGCTGTTCATTGTGCGAGACTATTACAAAATTCAGCAATGTAAGCAAACAGATAATTAACTGACCCAGGGGAAGGAAGTACTATGTATTCAGAGACAAAATATTTAATCCTATCTTGTTGTTGTGTTATTCTGCACCACTTTCATTTTGAGTAGTATAATTCAGTATAATAATCAATACTGTTAATGCACGCTTTTGGAGTAACGTCATTTGAATGTATCACGTAGTACATGTCAAGCCCTACTCATTATATTGTTTGTGTAATTGATACTTAGTATATATGTATGTAGTACTGTTTTTCTATTACAGTCGGACCTCGCTAAGTCGAACCTCCTTAAGTCGAAAACCTCCCTATGTCGAATCACTCGTTAGTCCCCG
>JAODKM010000058.1:9015496-9046679 GCA_026780845.1 Petrocephalus sullivani | reverse complement strand
AACGACAATATAATAAACGGTTATATAACAATTAAGCTGGAAAAATGTCCTTGATTAACCCGCGCCTATTACTGTACTGTTTTTTTTTTGGTCCCGTTGAGTTCGACTTAGCGAGGTCCGACTGTATTTTAAAACTGAATTTTTTATTTCTTTTTAAATTTTACGTTAAAATAAAGTTATTTATTGCATAACTTAATAATAAGGAATTAATAATAATTGAGAAAATAAGTTTTTAAAACTACAAGGCATTGCAATGTTTTAATACTTTTATGAATCTATGAGAATATCTAATATCAGTTTTCTTGATAGCTACAGCATGTTAATTACTGTTATCAGTAAGTAATATTTTCACACAATATTGTAGAATATTACTAATTACATTAAAACTCTAGTAACATTTCAAGAGCCAGATCTTGAACTCACCCACATAAAATCTTAATTAGCTGAAATGCGTCAAGAATATCATGCAACTACCGTATATATAATTTTGGAATTTGAAGCCATATTTTCCGAAGGCGCTATAGTATAAGGCATTAAGGAGGTCTAGCTATCCATCCTCTGACACTGACCCCAAAACCAACCCAGAGGCATAGGGCACATTGCTGGGGTACACACTGGGTAGGATGCCAGCCCATCATATAACACACATACTCAGCAATGTAGATATAATAATTAGCATAAGTGTATGTACTGGGACTGTAGACACTGGAATAGCCAGAGGAAGCCTGCAAAGCCCAGCAAGGATTTGGAAATTCAAAGCACACAGACCTTCAGAGACGCCTTCAGAGGTGTGAGGCAACACTGCTCCCCACTGAGAGACTGTTCCACCCTAATATATACATTAGGAGTACATGTACAGTATGTGTAGTACATACAAATCACTGTACTGGGAAGGATTTGAGAGCATGTACGTGAAATACCACATTTGCCTACATTGCATACCGCATTGCCTACAACCAATGTGTTCCAAAATAGAAGTTACATTTATTTCACTGCTTTGGTGTCATTTGCACAAATCACAGAAAGGTTCAAGGGGTTTACAGCCATTCCAATATGCACTTCCAGGTGATAAACAGCACACTGAGCTCAGAAGCAAAAAGCATTTCCTGTGCCTTTGCTATAGTATTAAAATCATCAATACCTGCATGCACCGATGATCTCTAGCTGTTTCCCAATGCATTTATGAAGCAAAGTGTTGCCTTTAAGAAAGATAATAGTTTTATAGGGTTATGAGTCACATTCAGAAGGTTTAAAAATCAGCCTATTCTTATCATCCCAGGGCTCTTATCTCATCGACCTTCCTTCCAAAAAGGCAAAGGAATTACCTAATTGAATGCAGAAAAAAAGTCAGGGGACAAAATATAATCAAGAACATTCCACAGTGAGAGGTGACAGCTATCCTCCTTGGTGTTCTTGAAAGTATAAAACAAGGTAATTTCAATTATCCTATAATCAATGTGATGTGTGAATCCCACTGATATCTGCCTAAGATCTAGGAATGTAATATTGTTAAGCTGCAGAGTATCATGAGAGTTACAGAATGCCACATAAAATGTAACTTACGCTTCATTGCATGTGACAGAAACTATTAAGTTATTCCAGGCTCCTGGAGATCTACCACCCTACAGAGCTTATGTGCGGCTCTAATTTAACACACCTGATAGCAACAGCCAGGACATACAGTAGTATCTCAGTAGTAGAGCCAGCTATGTAAACTTAATCTGGCTGTATTACTGAGATGCTTCTGAAGGGTGTGATTTTCTGTAGGGGGAGTAGGGTTGGGCAGCCCTGAGTTATAGGGAATGGAAGAGTAGATTATCCAAATAAACTACAAGAAAACTAATTTTCAGCAACAACCCCCTCCCACGGGTCTCTTGGGTGGAGATCAGGAATCTGGGATGGCCATGTTTTGTGGTCTGCACTTTTTCCATATTCATCACACAAAATCCACAAAATCAGTCCAGGCAGACTTTAATCATGGCAAAAAAATGCATGACACAGTAACAGAGCTTCCAAAATGGTAATGTCTTTTCCTTAAAACTCCACAGCAAAAACACAGCAATGTGTTTCCCATCTCCCATCTCCCATATAGAAGCATCTGATTTCACTGTATTCATTGTACTTTGCATTCTTCATTTATTCCGGAGTCTCCTTTATTTTTGCAGTTACTGTATATTGCAGTTTGCAGTTATTGTATACCAAGTCCAAGACTATGGCCAAATGTACCAAGATTACGGCCAAAACATTCAAGCTATGACTTTTCTGAACATGCTCAGTTAATGACTGTGTCTTAGGAATGTAATGGGGTTTATTGACCCTTATTCTAGCTTCCTTAGGTAAAGACATGGGTTTATAAGACAGAAAACAAATCATCCTGCTTCAGAGATGGACATATTATGGATGTTAAGCACTCCAGAATGTTCTCCTTCAGGTTATATGTTTTATTGTGTATGTGCCTTTCATACTACAGACTAACAATTTAATATGTTTATTCTGGATATGTAGCAGGGGAAATGGAAGCTCATTGTATTACTGTGTTTATAACGTATATATTTCAAACCGCCAGTTACATTTACACATGTGATATGTATGTTACTTTATACTATCACTTTCTATGTGGCCTGGGTGACCTTTAAAGACAATGATTTATAGTAATAACTAATACTAAACTGGCCACAGGCTATCATCCATGAATAATATCCTTTATTCCCACTGTGACCACTTATTCAGACATATATTGTTTCAGCATTAGACTTTTGATTAGGAATGGATAAAAATTAATGCACAAGATAGATAGATAGCCTGCTGAGGTTAATTTACCCCAGTCAAGAATTTAATGATTTAATTTACCCCAGTAGTTCTTTTTTCTTGTAAAGAGCTCACAGGTTGTTATCAGTCCTGGGAAGGTTGGAGTCTCAATAATACCTTTTATTGCATAGCAATATATCTCAGGAGTATATAATAATAGTGAACACTAGCACAGGTAAGAATAGTAAGCTTCAGGAGGAGGATCAAGTTTTGTAATGGTTAGGAACCTGAACTTGTGACTGATATTGAGAAGATTATGTTCCATTAAGAGCTGTGCTGTTGGACCTTTTAATATGGCCCTTAAATTTTTTGAGATCAGTATCAATCTGTTGGTTCACACCTTGGGAATGTGTAAAAAAAATATATGAGCTAAGTGAAACACTTTGGATTTGTACAGATTTACAAAGTAGATTTAGAATGAAAAGGCAAATGTTGTCACACTGGGTATTGGGCTGTCAAGATAACCTAAAGAGCACATATTTGCATTGTGTTTCTTTGGCAGTGGTTGTCACTGACATATAGTGGCCAAGGAACCATTTGCTTTACTGCCAGATTCTCAATAGAAACATGGTTCCCATAGTGTATGGCTCACCGGAGAATGGAGTCAACTCAATACACATGATTTTGGGGTATTATTACACCCATTATGCACTGGATAAAAATGCAGCTTGGGGAACACAGTTCAAGCAACAGTAATAGAATTAAACAAACAAATACACAAATGAACAAGTAAATAAATAAATATATACATTCATCGATAGATAAAGCAATTACAGAAATCTCATGACTGAATGGAAAATAAGAATGTTTCGGCAAGCTAAACATAATGGGCTCTACTTTGATGATGGCATGTAACCTGGTCCATTTCCTCAGGCGAAAACTAATCTGGTTTGCCAGGTAAACACGCTGTTATAATAGCAGTCTGCCGTAGCTCATGCGCCCCTACTTTTTAAAGGTAAGGTGACGTGCCATTCTGATTGGTTTATTGCATGCTCCACCTAAAACACACCTCTGAATAATTAAGACAGTTAGGACAACTTTTTTACACCTTGCCTTCGGCCGAAGTCTGTTTTTTTGTGCCGTTAAAATAGCAAATTGTATTTGGACACGCCCATAATGCCATAATGCATTGCACTTTATGTTTTGTTAGATTGTCAAAGTAGAGCCTGAGGAGTTCTCATAAGACATAGTAACAGCTGCTCAGTTGCAGAATCATCAAAGCAGGAAAATATTTCAATTTCACTTTTTTTGGTTTAATCAATTTACTTTATATACTTTACTTTTATACAATTCACTTTATTTTTATGTTTTCTTTATTCCCAGGTGATACCAATGAGCTAATTTAAGTCATAGAAGGGGGGCAGGGAGCGTCCCATTACTCTTGTGTTATTGCCTGTGGGGGTTGGGCACATAAGTCCTACCGCCCACATTTCTCTCTCACAGAAACGAAAACGGCACCCCTGATGGATTCACCAGTTCCAATGCAATCTGTTCCCCGTGACATAAATGTGTAGCGTGGCTGGAAGAGCTACCCCACTGATTCTTAATTGTTCCACACAGTGGTTTCTTGGCTTGTGTCTGAGTTGTGCTGTTGATGGAGAGCGCATAAACTACTGCTGAGCAAATATTTAGACACTGAGAGTCTGCGAGATAAACCGTTGAGCCAAAGGGAGAGAAAGATATCAGTACAAATACCTACATACCTACGCTGGGAAAAAAAATGCATTTGGGAAACATTTGGTAACACTTTAACTGCACCTTCATGATGTATTCATAATGCATTCATAATGCATTCATAATGCATTCATAGAACATTCATAAGTAGCATGTAAGTATACCTTAACATCCCAACATACCTTCACAGCATTAAAATACATTATTAACAAACATCATATGATTATTATTACATTGTTATTATCCTACATATTTGTCACTAATGTATATTAAAGCTGTTAAGGTATGTTAAAGTATTGTTATTGTACAGGTTGCTTATGAATGTGCTATGAATGCATTATGAAGGTTAATGTAAAGCGTTATCAAACATTTTGTTTTAGTATTACAGTTCTTTTTTAATTCTTTAATAAAGCACTTGGCTTGACTCCCTGTGTTTGCATAATATTAATTTTTTTTTCCAGTTAAATTCCTTCGTGGGAGATGAGAGTAGAATGATTTTAGCTTGTTTTTCATTGACTGTGGAATTAATTTTGTCTCACCTGCCACTCCTCTGTATCATATGTGGATGCACACTCTAAACTGAATCACGAAAGGGTGCAGCACTAACATGTAAATCACAATCATTCCAGCAATTTCACTAAGCAGTAAATAAGAAAGCACTGTTGTAGAATAGGTGTTTTTTCATTGCCTTAATGAGATTTCATAAATATACAATCACATTTATTTATTTAGCAGAGGCTTTTGTTCAAAGTGATGTGGAAGTGAAACAAATTGCACATTAGAAACATACAGCTGTCAAAGAGTACAGCTAGGATGAACTTCCAATGAAGGCTTAATTGCAAGTGTTAGCAGTATTGGAGAAAGAGCTAAACTATACCTTTCAAATATAGCAAGAACATAATAATCAACAGAAAGTGCAGTCCGTTCGTCAAGTCTGACGTAACGCATGACGTGACTACGATAAAAGCCGGATAACGATAATGGTGTTCACCATGACTTCTTCCTTCAGCAAGGCGTCGTTATGGGTGAAGAGGGATAAATTCTTTTAATTCAAGCTTTTAAAAATTGATGGGAAATAAGGGCTGTTAACAGAGTGAGGAGTGTAGTAGTGAATTAGTAGTACATAATTTTCGGTTCAGTATGCACAATGAAACAGATTAGCACATTTCTTGACATGGGCAGAACCTAACTTTACAAGTACAGTGTGCTAATTGTGGTTGAGAGTTTGTTACGGTTACTCTTGCTCACAGCTGGTCATAATCAGCTTTTTGGGAACATTTTGGTTTCTCAAAAAATTTGGGGAACCCCAACACTGGACAGTAGATGATATAAACCAAGACTGTCTGTCAGCTCTGTTATACCAAACTTGAATATGTTGCTAAAAATACATTCAACATGCTAACTGTGTGTAATTGACCAGAGTAAGACAGAAACAGTTAGTCTCTCTCTGTGGAGTTTAAGTAAATTGAGTTACAGATAGGCAACCATACTTGGGAACATTAGAGAACACAAGATTTAGTTCATTATGGTTTTTATGATGTTATATATTTTATAATATGCAAGTAAATGTCTGTTGTTATTCAGACAGGATGACAGACGCATTGCCTTGAGTTTAAAACTTCTTGTACTTGTGTTTGCGGTTTTAATAATAAATAATCTCAGCACAAATTCCATTCTCTCTGCTCTACCGAAATTGCACCAAACTGTGGATCCAAAACCAAGGTAACAAGTACCAATCTGTGAATTTTGTGTACCATTACACCCCAATACAAAGCATTAAAAAATTGCCAAAATTTGCCGTTTAATTCACACAGCCATGTCCTCTTCTCTTTCTCTTGGCAAGGAAAGTGGTATAAGGACAATTAATACATTTTTTTGTACCATATCAATTAAAATACTGAGGCCTGCAACACCCCAGCATACCGGCTTGTACCCAGGTTGACCCCGGAAATAGTATCGTCATGTGATTCAATCATCATGAAATTAAGATTTCTTCAAAATTTTCAAGCTGACATATCAACACACAACAAAGAAAGTACCTGCTTGCTCCATTGCAAACAGTTAAAATTCTGATGAAATTCTGCATTAACAGGTTGTTACTGATTTAATTGAATCATTCCTTGGATGTCAGATTTAATAAAATACACCTCCATAGCACAATGTGGCCAAGAAAAAAATCTATTCACACCATTACCTTTCAATGGTAATCACACGTCAGTCGTTATGATTCATTTAATATTTAATTATAATAAAATACATTTTTAAAAGATTAAAATGAAAAAAAAATCATTCACGTTGAAGATGTAAATGTGTACTCTAAAGTGTGTTGCTTTAGGTACATCAGCCTGTTTGCAGTACCCTTAGGACAGGGAGCATGACCTGACTTATTTTAGTAAGGTGTACAGCTGTGTCAGAATACCTCGTATTACAAGGAATAGTGTCAGCTAAGCAGTTACCTAATAATCCTTTAATAAATCATAAAGTTCAGTTTTTATGAAATTGTAAAGCTTATCTTTGTGACAGTTCAGGCCAGGGGTGACAATATGTGTATAGTTCACTAACCCAGATATTATTCATACTAAATTATTTTTGGAAATGACCATGACTATCCTATCAATAGTATAGTTAATCAATATAATCCTCTTCCTTTATTGAAAATAACATTATCCGCTTACATCCATTCTCACCACATCTTAAATATCACAGCATTATGATTCCGGCTGATAATTACTAGTTAATTAAAGTTAAAGATACTTAGATGAGATATTTCGAATAAAACTTATACAAGAATCCAGGGTGATTTTATGACATCTAAACGGGTCCTTCAACAACTGAATGGCTCATACCACGTTTAATGTTTCTTTCTTAGCTCCTTTTTCATCTTCCCAAGCTGAAATGGTCCTGATGTTAATGTGTATTTGCTTCAGTATCTCTCTTCAATTACAGTTAGAATTTAATTCCCTTTTGTTTGTAGTTATTGCCTTGTTTTATTGACTTCTCTCTGGTTGTAATACATCAATATTATGCGCTGGAGTTTCCATCACATTGACCCCATGCAGTCTGGCCTCTGTCTTCAGTAAGAAGTTTTTGAGAGGATGCACATCATTTAGTTTCTTTTCCTTGCTGTAATGTGACTTAAATAAAACTAGTCAGGGGCCTGGCGTTGAAACTGTATTCAGACTTTTGATGCTGAAATGTGTACCATGTAGTTTAATAGAAAGGGATTATATGTTGCATACTTTTTAATAACGGATAGCTTTCTTATATCAGGTGATAGTTATTAAAACTAACATGCATACTAGTACTTCATCCTATTAGCAGTGAAGGGATGCAGCAAGTTACAGATGCCTTACCCTACATGGTGCTCAATTACAATTACAATTACAGTTACAAATCAGTGAATGGGCCTGTACATAAATGAAAACAGTAAAGGGAAAATATTTAAATCATCTTGGAGAAGTTTACTTAATATCAGTTTTACAGAGAGCTGTTTTCCTTTTTAGTTGTTTGCCTGATTGCATTTACATTCAAAATGATTCTGCTTGAATAGGACAGTGCTGTTAAATAATTAGATACTGAATAATAATGGAATAGTTAGAATTCTGCTGGGAATGACCCAGCAAGATACAGCTCCCGAAACAGATGCTTAAGTAGGAAGCATCATAATGACACATCATTTACCGCGATTAATGGTGCATTGCATTCCACTGCAAAGTCATATACTTAAGGTTGCAGACATGTACCAGTATAAGCAGTGCTGTAGTACCTTTCAGCTAGAATAAAATTAATAGGGTGAAACCCCCACCTCTATAATGACTAGAGTTAAATTTGTAAAATCCAATACGTATATGTACCTAAAAGTAAGTCGGTAAGTTGTGTAACAATGCAAATGTTATATATCTATGAGTCACCCTAGCTGGAAAAAAATGTTTCTGTTAAATTGGCATATTCAGTTTCGCTGCATATGAGCCACCGGTAGACAGCAAATCATAAAAATCTGCATAATACACAATAAAACAGTGTATGCATAAGTAATGTGTGTGTACATTTACTGTAACAAACAAGAAAGTAACAAACAAATGTGCTCTAAACAAGACAGGAATTGTGAGGTCTTGAGGATAGCTTATTTTGGAAAAAGACAAAATCTAATGGTATCACTAAACTGATAGATATATCTTAGACATATTTCATTTGCACACTGTTTTAGGGTTTGAGAAATATGTTTATGGAATGGAAAATGAGGGGGTGTGCTGGAATGCACACGTAATGGATGAAAATGAATTAAGGCTATATGGCAAGTGCAAAAGAGGGACTAAGCTAGTGCAGCTAACAGCCAAAGCTGATGATCTCTGAGAAATGGTCTCATTTAGTGTTTTTTGCGAAACTCGAGCATAAAGGACTTGTCGCATTTTTCTGTTTCTTTATCATATTCCTGTTTTTCTATTGTATTCTGTAATATTGTTATTGCTTGTCTATGTATTTTTGGAGCTACTGTAACAAAATTAAATTCCCCCCCGGGATCAATAAAATACTCTGATTCCAATTCGTTCTTCCTTTTAAGCAAGTCCCTTCTTACTACGTGATTGTTCACAAGCATATAATCAAGAGTGAATGTAACATACTGAAATTTCAGTATTTTACATGCCGGGGAACAAAAAAAAAAGGAATTTAACTAATTAACGAAGAATTAAACTTTCAGTGAAGATTATTTCAAGTGTCCACAATAAATGTGATAGCTACCAATATGTCTTGTGTTCTAATTTGCAAGAATTAGCATATTAGTTGCTTAGGAGTGCTGCACAAGGCCAGAAAATTTGGCATGTCTTAAAATAACTCTTACAAAATCGTGTGGTGGTGGCGGTGGGGGATGGCAGTTGGGGGATCCTGGGGGTGGGTGCCTGGCGATCTCCAGAAGATCTGCTTGTCTGTTGAGGGATAACGAGTTTTCTGGAAGCCCTTCAGAGCAAAGTAAAATGCTCACCCATTTACTGGCATCTTTCTTTGTGTCATTAGCCTTTTACCTGCCTGTCTCCTGGCTACATAAGCTCGCACGTTAAACGCCTCCTAGTTCGAGAGCCGGAATGGATAGCTGCAGTGCCCTGTTGTTCCTGGCACTGCTTTATGTGTTTCCCAGTATATTTCCATGCTACATTTGTAGAATCTGTACAACCCCTGTATCCCTCTCTTTTAGCACATCTTTGAGATGCCGTGCATGTCTCCTAGTCCAGTTTTATTTGGCATACAATTGCCTGGTGTGAAATGTACTTTTATATACACGTGGCAGCAGGTTGTGGCATGTCATAATCTCGGGACAGCAGCAGATGACTGCCGTTATCCAATCGAAACTACTTTATTATTCAAGATAGCTAGTGCAAAAAGGGAAGACGAGCAAGCTTGAAGCAAAGAGAGTGAGAATATTTACTAAATAAATACATAAATCATTACTGTAGTAACTGCAAACAAATGCTACCCGCCCATCACTACCGTACACACAAGGCTGAGTAATGAGTCCCCCTCATTCTCCCACGTCTTTAGCCAGCTAACCCTCTCTAAACCCTGTTGGGACAGCAGCGTAATCGGGGTCAGCTGACTTGCATTACTCTCATGCTTTTTAAACATGGCCCGGGTGATAAATTGCCATTGTGAGGCAAGGGATCAGTTTAAGCCAGGCCCGGCCCATTTGGCCGCCCTGCTCTATGTCATCTCCAATACGTGAAAATATATGCCGACAATAATGCCGTTAAGAAAGGGTGGCATGGCAGCTCAGTCTTAAAAAACTACAGCCTTAGGCCTGTTGGGGTGTCGGGTCCTATCATTGGCTGGAGTTGGGGTGTATTTTTTGTGTGTGTATTTTATCTCTGGAGACAACTGGTTACAGAAAATGGTCGGATGGATGGATGGATAGATTTTCTCACTGGGCACAAGTGGTTACAGAAAATGGATGGATGGATTATCTCTCTGTGTCTGCATAAGTACTCTGGGTCCCTCCCACAGGCCAAACATATGTGTTTAGATGAATCGGTGTCGCTAACTTGTTTACAGAATGCATGTGTAGCCTGCAGTAGGTTGGCATCCCAGGCTTCTCTGCCGAATACTCTGTTTTTCCAGGGCTCATTCTGATCCTGCATTGAATAAGCAGTTACGGATGATGGATGAATAGAAAATGGCATTCGGGGGGGGGGAGCGTGGGGGGGGTGCTTGCTGTTGAGAAGGAATTGGACAGAGACAGCATGGTCATTTATTGTGTTTTGTTCTTTTTAATTAAAACAAGACACCCAGAATGTACCATTTGATAATTCTGAACATGTTCCTTAATAAATCCCGCTCGACATGGGAGCGTTCCTGTGACTCCTCTCAGACTCACGCATCTGGGATGATTTCATCGGTAGTCTTGGGAAAAGTTAACTGTAAAGTTTTTCATTTTGCCTGATTTGTCATCCCAAGAGAGAAACAATAGAAAATCTCTGTTTGTCGAATGGGTTTTGTCACTCCTTGTCTATAGAACAAACAAAAATGTCTAAACTTTAATGAGTTTGAAACTCTTGGAGATGACGCGGCGTGCGTCAGTACGTATTCCTATTATTTAGGTGACACAAAGGTAGACATGGGGAGAGAGATGGGTGGTCACAAATGTAGCCATCAGTTTGCTTGGCACCAGCAAACAGAAAAACTCTCGTACCGTTCTGAGACTTCCCCGAGCCATCTCCATGGTAACTCTGTTTTCCAGTCATATCTTTAATGAATAGGTAATTAAAGAAATATAACATTCACATGTTCATTATGGGTATAGAAATCAGCAGTAAAAGTGAATTATGGCAGCTGTCACCATCAGGAGCAGGTCTGCAGTATATTAGATGAGGAAATAAACTTGCAGAGAGATGGTATTGGTGTGTTGTGTTTATGCAGATGTGCCGGGGGGGGCGAGTGGGTGGTGGTGATTTGCCCAGCAGGGGTGACAGCAGTTCTCCTCACTTCACCGTCTCTCCTGATGGATCCTGCTGGAGGGATTTCAGCCAGGAGAGTTTTCTGGCTCTCTACCCCCCCCCCACCTCTGTATTTTCAAGGTAAAAGCCGGTGCAGTTTTGTTTGCCAGACTAATTGGGGTACCCTCACCCTGTAAGTCCGGCGAGACACGCTTTTATCTTAATGAAAAGATATGGCGATATGTTCCCAACTTGCTCCAAATGAGAATTAAACTAAATTCCAGTTTCTATCAAAAATGGTTTAATTAGCATTTTTTTTTTGTGCTTCTGAGACCCATGCTGATGTTTGGGAGTCGATCCTCTGGGATTTGGTGTCCTTTCACAGCAAATATATGTGAGAAACAGTACAATACATATAAAATGTAATTTTTACTGTGGTATTTTTTTGTGATTTGCATTGTATTGTATTGCTTAGTTTATATATTTGTGTGGTGATTAAGCTGGAGTGTGTGTGTATATATATATATATATATATGTGTGTGTGTATGTGTGTGTGTATGGCTACTAGCTAAATATATGATTTTACAGTTTTGCACAGGCTGCAAATGTTATTTGAAATGGAAAAGAAGGACAATGTTTCAGTCTCGCACCTTTATATACTACATTCCTGCCTAAGTAATGGATTCGCAGTAGGATATTGAGCAATTAAAAGGACATTCCCTCTCCTGGGATTCTGGGGTACGTGAAGGATAAATCATCTCCTTTATTCCATATTTGCACTTCCCCCTGGTCCCGTGACATGTATGATAAAAAGGATATTATATCACAAGCTGGAGGGGGACAAAAAAAAGAGAGAAATCTTCACAACCCCCTTTGAAGACGCTGCACAGTCTTCATGGTCATAAAATTGAATACTATGTGGTTGTTTAATTAAAGTATACCTCTCGTTTTTATCATCCAGCCATAGATGTCCAATTTATCCATATCCCACCAGTGACTTTTTTAAAGTATTCGCTGCAGCTCATTAAATTGGAGCCCTTTCTGAAAGCTGTAATAATGCACAAGAGGGATTCAAGTGGAACTTCACCTGGGAAATGTAAATGCGGCCATCATAGTGGGCGTCCCCGCATTTCCCTTTCTGATGCCCAGGTTTTAGAGGGCTACCGAAGGTAATTTATGTAAAGAATCGGGCAGATGGTACAGTCCTAAAGTTGAGATCACAGTCTTCCTACTTAGAGCATAAGTTGCACAGCAAAACAGCTTATAGCAAAAAAAAATTATATATATATATATATATATGTCCATTTCCACTGCTTCATGCATTGATATTGCCATAATTTGCAGCGGTTTGCAAATTAATAAGTCAATCAATGAATGAATTCTGATTTCCCAGCAGTCTTTGAGCAGGCTCCAAATTATGTTACATCAATGTTTTTCCTGTAGACAGATATTTGCTGGTAAACAAATACCTCTTTTGTCACCATAGTGAGAGATATAATTTTTACCTTTTCGAATGTTATTTTGTTTCCATATTGAGTTCTGCACAAAAGCAGCTGGTTAGATTGCTGGAGCCCCATCGGCCATGTGGACTTACTCAGCTCATTGTCCTAGTGGAATAGAGGCTTGTTCTCATTACTATGCCAAGGTTGCCACAGGGTTTACAATGAGAAATTTGTTTTCATTTACAAATCAAAAGGGAAGGTGGGGGGGCGGGGTAGTGCCTGGCGATTGCATGAAGACTGCCTGCTGTTGATGGATAAAGAGTTTTCTGGAAGCCCCAAAATCTGTTTTGCACTTATGCCCCCTCTCGTGTGCAACCTTTCTGGTGCTGCGATCGAGGATCGACGTAATATTTAAAGACGCGAACGGTACGTTGTGGGTCTCCCTCTTATCAGATCGTAATGTGAGATAAAAGGGGATCCCTAATCAGTCTCAAAGCACCTGGATTTAATTATTCATGGCTGCTCATTTGGATCTTGTACGCTTGTTTATTGAAATGACTCCTTTGTCTGTTTGTGTGAGGGAATAATCGAATAATTCCCAGGGCTTTACTTTCTGTGAATATCTGAAGCACTTGTTGGTTTTTCATGTGTCATGCATGACCAGACACAAACGTGCAAAAATACGAACATATGCAAACATGCAGGCAGACATACTCATTGCTGCACATAGCAAAAACATTAGATGACATAGAGACGGATGAGGAGAAATACTACCAGACAGGTTTCTATAAGCACACAGAAAAATACATGCACACTCATGCATGCAACATTTAGCAACCAGCAAATGAAATACAAAGATAGGCATCTGTGGTACATGTAAATGCACTATTGTTGCATGTAAAAGCATTCCATCAGAATTATGGCTATGATGTCATTGAACTCAGGAATGCAGGCACACATTCATGTAAATAGAAACAAGTGGCATGAATTCAAAGATGACGAGCTTACGGCTAATTTGTGAACGCTGCTATCACAGTAAACTGGAAAATGCATCTTTTGCTCGACGTACAAATTCACATTCCACGCGTCTTTTTGAAAAGAATAGAGAGGAACCACATTTTTTTTTATCTCTGGCAGATTTGAGAATTTCACATTATACTTTATCTTTGTTGCTATAATTGAGGTCTTTGATGGTTTCAGAGCAAGCCCAGTGTGTAGCACAGCGCTGGTGTAAAAGGTTGTGCTGTGACCTTATTGTACCAAGTGAGATTTCTTTGAGAAGAAGAGAAGACGTGAAGGAGACTTTTCCTGAGGAACAGGCATTGTCTCGGTTTTGATTTGTTAGCTATTACAACAGGACAGCCATGCAGGAGCTTGATGGGTAGGGGGGTGCTGATTGTCCTTGACCTTCTCATGAACCAAATTAATTAAGAGTCTGTTGCTGCAGAGATTAGAGTCCTGTCACCATGCAGCACAACAGGAGTGTGGGGGGGGGGGGTGCTATAAAAGACCAGAACCTCCTCAGAGCATGTAGGCAAGAAAGAGCCCACTTTGTCTAGTGTGACTTATGCGTTTGTCGCTCTGTGATACTCATTTTTGTGTTCCCCTCCTCTCCATTAGCCAGCACAGCAACACGGGGAGATAAGGCTGATTTGTGGGTGTCATGCACCTTGCAAATGCCTGACTCGCCTGGGGCCTGGATGATGTTTACAAAGAGACCAGGCCCGACCATGTCATCCAGCAGGTGTAGACTGCCAGAAGCAGGTGTTCACCTCATATAACACCTGGCTTCACATTTATGGGGGAACAGGATCCCCTCAACGTAATTAGCTGTGTCTGTTCCACTGAGCACAGCAAGTAACCTGATCTATAGCGTAATTGGGACGCTGATTTGCAGAAGCCAAAATCTTTCTCCTTGTGTCTCTCCATATGTGGAGTTTTAATGTCTTTAAGTTCTGTGTTCAAATCCCTTCTTTTTCATGGCCCCTTGTGTTGTGAGATTTTGTTAGAATGGCTTTTGAGTGTATTAACAGAAATGGAAATGTTCAAGTACAACATAATTTAGTCCCAAAATTGTGATTTTACAAAGAACTAAGGGATTAGTGCCTAACCTCAATCATCACCCAATATTGGTTAGGATCACTTCTTTTGGTTTCAGAAAATGGATGGATGGGTGAATTAGTTACCTGCTATAATAATAGAAAGCAATATACCATACATCTGAGACATGTATCTGCATATACCATTAGGAACCACATGGCTTAATGGATAAGGTGTTGGGGGTTTGAGTTTCTTCATGGTTGGAGGTGGTGTGGACTCCTGCAGGTTGGGATGCTTTGGGGGTAGTGATCAGACCCCCCAAAGTTACAAGAGAGATTTTGCTGTTAGGCCCTTAACCCCCAAATGCTCCAGGGATTGTCTAAGCCTGCTTTCTCAAAAAAGAAAGTGTGCATAGTGTTGGAAAATAACCTTCTGCTAAATAAATAAAATGTAAATGAAACCACAAAGTGGTAACCACGACGTGATTACTCAGTGTTGGGCCAGTGTACCACTGAATATTAAAAGTAACTCAAACTGAACCACTGGAAGAATCACAGCCAAACAGTCATTATCAGATTAAGTACTGATGAATAATGTAACTTTTTTCTGTTTGTATACATCACAATGTTAAATAATACATTTATTATAGCCATCCATGCATCATTTAAAAGTACGAAATTTAAAAGGATGATAAATCCAGATTTTCTTTAGGCTAACAGATTAGAAAAAAAAAACGCTTTTGCATTACTATGTTTTAGGTTTTTGCGCATGTTTTGGTGTTTGTAAACAATCGACATTTACAAATATTTACAAAATGGTTCCAGTTCACAAATATCTGCGGTGTGTTTAAAACACGCCTCACATTTCATGCATTCGGAATTTAATCTAGTTGGCTTTGAATTAAGCAGCTAGTTATTTATAAGTCCCTGTCCTCTCAAATTAATTTCTGAAGCATTATTACGTTAATTCAATAATGATTATTTCTTGCATGCACTGTACACGTTTTGAGCTGTATCCAGATTATGTTTCCAATCAGTCATTTTTGTTATCAGTGTTCTTTAATGGATAAATATGAACAGACTAGGCCAATAACTACCTCCAAAAAGCTGCCTCCTTTAGTTATTACTAATGAGGCCATAAGTAAAAGTTATACAGAATGTAATGTACAATATAAAACAAATACCCCGTTCTGAAATTTACACTAGTCTACAGCCACAACGTATGGATTTATTGGTCGCATACCTACTCAGCCCAAATCACTTCACTGAGAAAGAAGCATGCTCATTGCCATCTTTACCTGCAGTTCCCAAAAACCAGCTTGTATCGGTTACAGCCAAATTCAAATTAGTCAATACAAAGAACAATACATTACACTGTAGACAAATGGTGTACAAACAGCAAAACCACGCTTCATTTGATTTGGTTATGCAAACGCACCCACACTAGTTTGCACATCCAATTGGATGAGGCACTATTATAAGCTTTAAATTCACACTTTGCTAATATGTTTTTCTTTCGATAAGTTCTTTATTAGACATAATTCAGCTCAACTAAAATAATACTCTAAGAAAATATGCATGTCTATTTTAGCAGCCACTTGTTCCCGCAAAGAGATGAACGATAAGACAAAATAAGACAAGATAAGATAAGATGAGAAGCATTGCACTCTGTTAATCATAATAGGGAAGGAAACATACTCAAATTAAAATTCTGCCTCAGATAAATTTCAGCCTATTAAATTCACAAATTATCATTCAAAGATGCACAAAAGGGAGATATTTGCATATGAGATGCAAGTGTGCCCCAAATGGTAAGCATTTTTAAAAATCCAAACATCTGATGGCAGCATTTATTAATTATTTCTGTTGTGCACCAGCTACCCGCAAATGCAGAGTCCTGTTCCATTATAGGGGTAGAAGCAAAAAGATTTCTGTTTGGACTTTCCTGATGGTCCATCTGTGCAGCTCTCATGTATCAAATATCTTTTGGAAATCTTAGCTTAAAACAGTAAACGAAGTAGGATTTTACCGTTTCTGGAAACAGATGAAAACATATTTCAGACCTGCTATTAGTATAAGCATTGTGCTTTAATATTTTTATTCTAGTTACTCATTTTGCTCTGCAATCCCTTTTGTAGGGCATTTGTTCAAGAGAACCTGAATAAGGCCACAAAGGAAGCAATGCATCTTCAGTCAGTGGCTTTAATTAAAGTGGATGCAGGAGAGAGGAGTCACTTCACACAACTTGGGGACAGAGGCCATTCAACATTAATCTGATTTATTGCATTGCACTGTTGCGGTTATGAAGAATGTGGAAGGGGTTACTTTGGTTTTATGCCAATAAAACAATGTACGAGGCCATGTTACGAGTGAGATGTTACGAATGTTGAACAATGCTTGCAAATGAAATATGCTCATCATATGCTGTGTGACACAAGACATTAGCATGTGAACCGCACTAAGTCATTTTTTCAGAGTATCATAGGTACTCTAGGCATCCGATGTACTAAGGCTGCAATTCCTCCAGAACTGACGGGGGCAGCGTATACGCCTACATGAGATCTAGTCCATCCTTAAATACTGAAGAAGAAGAAGAAGAAGAAGAAGAAGAAGAAGAGCGCCCACAAGCACTGGTTAAACACAATGCCGTGGAAAGTTGCTTCTGGAGTCCAAACTGGTCGGTTCATAAGCGGTTCCCTGCTGCGGCTGTAAGACTGTGCAGACCTGCGGCGGCGATCGAAACTCACATCTCCACCCTGTGATACTTCCCCATTGGAGCTGGCCGGCGTAAACAGCCTTGCCTCCTCGCCATGTTAGGTCCCAGCCCCCAGCTTTTCTGTTCAGAGATCCTTAACTGATCCTTAATTTTGTTAATGATTTTGCAAATAAATTATACATTTGTGGAGGTTATAATTGTGTCATTACAGAATCTTTTACATGGGACATGTGAAACTTACACAAGTTGCTGTGAAACCATAGGCGTGACCCCTCCTCCAACTCCCCTGGTGGACAGCGGAGCGACGGAACCCTTAATGAACGGGGCCCTTAGGTGAGGCTCTTAACTGCAGCTGCTCCAGAGACTGGCTGACCCTACTTAATGAAACGTACATCTCTTTGGATTTATTCGGCTAGATAAATAAATGTAAATGCAAAATGAAACATGGGCAGGTACTTCAGCATGTATCAGGTCTTCTGGAATGTGGCATGTGAAAGGTGAATGATACGAGCTTTAGAGGACGGCCATTGTTCAGTGGGACCGTGCGGGACAATATGCCGTATGAGACAGCCAGTGCAAACCTTTTCTGCCTGACTGATTTTAATGGTCACAGCAGTTTAAATATGTGATATTTCATAATATTTCTCTCCTACAATCTTTCCTTTTTTCTTCAACATTAACCAAAGGAATGAGATGCTATTGACAGCTATTTTAGTGTGTTGCCTTCAGGGAGCCAATTAATTAGACTTACACACCTGATTTAAATAGAACAGCGTAGTTTCATAGATTAATTCCACAATGTTGTGGAGCAGAGATGTAATATATATGGCAGTGGCCCCTCATGTTGCGAAAAAACACAGTGACCCTTTCCTCTGTCGGGTCCGGGAAAAAATGTCCACCCAGACAAAGGACTCGTGAAGCACTTGCTTCAATGGTCTTGAGAAAGGAATGACAGAGGACTGCATGTTGAGTAAAAAAAATGGGAAGGTGGGAGGGAGATGAAATGACCCTCCCCTCCAGCCTGGTGGATGGAGAAATGCTGTCCTGTACAACTGGTTACAGCTTCCTGGGTGAGGAAAGAGTACATTACAGGGTTATACAGGCATGATGGCGGACAAAAGGGGTTCTATTAACAAAATGGGGACAGAAACAGGATTGCAGGGGATCAAACAGGGCCACAGACATGCAGGCGACAGAACAGTACGACTTCAATGACTGGACTGGGGAGCACAGGACTGGGAAGCCTTTATAGCAAGGATTAACAAGGGATGACAATGAGAGGCAGCTGGAGTGAGGTAAGAGGTAAGACTAACACACAACAGGGAGAAAACAAGCAGGAAGGCAGGGCGTGACAAAGACGGACAGGAATCGGGTAGTGCCTTTTGAATCCCAGCTTTGCTTTTTTGCATGCATGCGTGGATGTTCTCCTTGTGTTTCCCTACCACAATTCATAGACGTGTAGTTAGGCTAACTCGCATTCCAAAATTTCCCTATGATAGACTTGCATTCTGTCCATGATGCACCCCAGGACAGAGTCTAGGTCACTCTTTGACTGTGTGCTAGATATTTAGAAGATAGATGGGAAAAGCAGTAATAAAAAGATAACCACAAGACAGATAGACACCATCTATACAACATCTAGACATCGTACCTCTACTACAACTGTAATTTTATGAATACCAAGTGAGAGCTTAATTATTCTTTATTGTTAAATACTGCATGGCCAAACACGGCAGAAACATGTTGGTAATTAATTTTGTCTATAATTAATGGGGATTCTGATTAACCATAGCTGTCATGCAATTCTGCCAGCCATTGGTCTCTACGGCGTTTCCCATAATTCCATGCAAACGGCACTACTCGCCGCTGTCAGCCATGTGTGTTACAGAAGTAGCTTTTGTTCTCTTGACCCGTGAGCCAAAAGGTTCTGAGTTATATGTTAATCAGTCATTGATGGAAGCAGAATTTGGTTTACAAAACACACAGATGTCTAATGTTCACCGTTAGCGTGTGCAATGTTTATGTGTGAGTTGTTTTTCAACATGCATATTTTCCCCATCTGGATACAATTGCATTACTCCCTAGTTTTTACTTTAATATGGCACAGACACAAATATTGTAAATATTCCAGAATAATACAAGAATGTATTCATGCATCCATCTTTGAGCCACTTATCCTGGTCAGAGTCGCAGGAAGGCCTTGAGCCTGGCCCAGGCAGCATAGGGCACAAGGCTGGCATACGGCCTGGATGGGATGCCAGTTCATCACAGGGCATATACACACTAGGGGAAACTTAGAGATGCCAGTTAGCCTAACTGCATGTCTTTGCACTGAGGGATGAAACCCATGTGGTAAGGGGAAAATATACAAACTCAATGCACATGTGATCCAAACCCCCAACTCCAAAGGAATTAGGCAACATTGCAACCCCCACACAAGCATTTATCATCAAATAATTACTAAATATTTCCTCAAAGTTATGAAAAATAGTAAAACCCAGTAGTATATCTAACAGTTTTCATATATTCATGGAATAGTTGGTTAAATACATGCAATTTGTAAGGGAACTGGAACTGAAACACAACTTCTGGTTGAAAAATGAACGCAGATCCCATCATATGTAAATATTCCTCTTATGCATTCTGCACACAGTTTTTGCCGGGTGAACACTGGTATAAACAAAAACAACGTTGTTATCCTGAATCTGGATAACGCACATAAAACTACCCACTATACAGACGTAATCCAGTTTGCTTCTCCGTAACTCTAAGCACTGTATACTCATGGGTAAATACCTGCTAAAAAAAACTGATTTAAATATGAATTTGAGTTATTCCACGAGAAGGAAGACCACAGTCAGTTTTTAAATTTACATTTCCTCCATCCAAACACTTTTTATCAGGAGCATAAGGAAATAATGCTTTATTTAAACCACTATAAACAAGTCTGCTTAATGAATGTTCAGATACTTTACTGTAACAGAATTAGTTTTGACATAACAGTCTTTTTCACATTATAATGTGTGCATATGGAGGTTTTGCATCTCACTGTACTGCTGTAAAGCACTGTGTTACATATTGAAAGTGCCTTACTGGCCCTCTGCACACAGAATTCACCCCATTGTTGACGCTTATCAAAGAGATGCCGCTTTTCCAGTTCTCGCCATTTTCGCCATTTTGCCACGTCAGCAAAGGTTTCCCCTCACTACTTTCTTACGCGAATAGGGGAGCAGAAACAGACTGTGGCTCGCCGCACTCGTGGTCAGAGGTGATCCGATCCAGCGAGAGGCTTCGTTTTTGGATGAACTTCATTCCTCCCTTGAGGTTCTGGCTCCGGACGAGCAAAAAACACCACAGGCTTCGCCTCACAGATGGCAGTTATATTGCTGTAAACAACTTTCATACCATAGTCCTAATGTGAGAGATGTATTAGTTCTCAATGGGCATAAAGAAATGCTACTGGCAGTCGCTAGAATGTTACATAATGACCTGCAGGACCCTTAGGTTAGCCGAAGCATAAAATGATTGCCATCTGGTCCCGTTTCTGCTGCGCATGCTGCTACAGGACACGCTCTTGGAGACGAAAATACATTAGAAACCATGTACCTGATCATCGCGAAATAAACTCATGAGAGCAATGACAATTTGTACAAGTTTATGCGAAGGTCTGCTTAGGCGCGAAGACAACAAACAGATGCTGAAATTAAGCAAAAAAAAACAAAAAAAAAAAAAAAAACGCCAGAAACCTTGACGACAGCAGTGGGAGCAAACCCTAGATAAACTGGGGCGCTAACTTTATGAGAAAAGTCGCAGCAAATGTACGGTATGACTGCATTCAAACGTGAATACACAGCGAGTACCACGCAAATAACAGGCTGGATAATGTCAGGGAATTTGCATTGAAACGGGTCGTGAAAAGATTCTTTGTCCTTCACTTTGTCATTCCAAACATGCTCCAGTGAGTACACGGAAATATTATGTATTGAATAAACAAAGGCCAGCAAAGCGTACCAAAAACCCAGCGCTGTGCATGTTGCGTTTACATAACTCTATTGTATCTCACAATTGGCACACATAAATAATCCTTAATTAATTTCACTGGCCTTTGCACAACGGTGCCTGTGTTCTGCATGGGTACAGAAGGCATCTTAGCTAGATGAGCTGTATAATAATGTGCATTTATGTACCATCTCTTTTTCTCCCCTGGACCAGTTGCGTTGCAGAAGCAACAGCATCTTCAACAGAACAGTACTTTCTTCCCCCAACGTAATTTTTGTTTGCCCTCTGCTGGTGAAAGTGTAAAATGACACGACCTACACCTATGAAAGTGCGTCATTTTTTCGTAGTTAGATGGAGGACTGCATCTTAATACTTAGAATAATTGATTTTTAATGATTTAAAGTTATACTGATAATCCTGTTTTCAAATAGCAAAGAATGGGTGGCTGATTATATGGAATTCATAATTTTTAAATAAATTTTTTATTGCCCATGGTGCAAGAATCACATCAATGATAATGCGATGGCAGAGAGGACATCAAAAGCAAAAATACAACTCAACTGAAATAGGAAAACAAAGATCTACACAAAAACACTGCTGAAGAGAGAATATGAAATGCACTAGAATTACATTTATGTGTTCCGTAATAAGTCTGTAAATTTTGATAGTCAACTGAACTCTTAGGATGAGGCCTTGGAGTGCATTCTTTGCATAGCTGCTGGTCACTAACAGCCAGTGTAGTCTGATTGAACTCTAAAGACATTTCGGAGTAGTAAATCAGCAAAATGTCTTCTTTTATTTAACATTAAAAATGTACAGATTGTAGACCATCCTTGGCAATTCTTACCAAAATCATCTGTAAATCTTCATTAAAACTCTAATCGTATTAGATTGTTATATGGGTATAACATGTTCTACGACATTTAACACCTGAGGTTGAAATAATATTACTACATTTTAGGCAACAGCCTTAAAGAGCATGTGTTTGTTTTTAACATTATGTGATTTTTACACGCTGTTTCTAACAGTGCTAGCTACGTGTTGGCAACAGCCCAGCCTTCATTTACGATAAGCCATGCATAATTAAATATTGAATGGGTTTCTCTGGGGGTTAGGCCCCTGTGCCTGTCTTCAGAAGGTTGCAGGTTCAAATCCTGTGGTTGGAAGATACCTTTGGACCCTTAAGGAAGGCCCCCAACTGCTCCAGGCACAACACCCTTATCCTCACTTGCGTGCTCCTTTGGAAAAATGTGTTAATATGAACATTTCTCACAGATACAGTGACTCTAGTCCTTAACAGCTCCTTTACAAATGCCTTCTTCTCTTGATGGACACACTGAAACGGCTAAATGTGGATAAGAAAGATGACATTCTCAGCTGTAACACGGCCCTTCTAATGTGGATGTCTTTCCCTGCTGTTAATTTAATTTGTGGCCCATAGCTCAGCGGAGGCGCTGAAGTGACAAACATCCCCTTAAATATTTGACTGCCAGATAAATTAAAAAGCGCCAGCCTTCGGAGCCCCATGAGCTGACCTTTCCGAAGCCCCAAGTCGCAGCTGTGTTTCATCGCTCATCAATTTTAAATGTTATATTTCATAAATTATTAAACAACAACATCAAAAGACAATGGAAAGCCAGCGTACAGGTAAAAATCTGAATATTGATGAGGAGTAAAGGGACCAACTAAATAAATAATTATAAATTCTTCATTGTGTACTATTTGTGTACATATAATGGAGAAATAAAAGGTAGAAACCACATTACTTTCACCCCTCTCTTTTAAAATGTATGGGTGGGATGCGCATTTCCCACAACTTGATTCACCCGATAATTTTTATTCATGAGCTGTCTGGAGATGTACCATTATCTCTAGGTGCTTCTTATGTGCTGTGTGTAGCAACATGTCCAGTACTGAAGAACATCTACTGCTCTTTGTGGTGTTATCACGTGGATTCTGCTCCCGCTCCAGGAATAGTAATTTACCTTAAAGCTAATTTATCTTGTCCTGTTTATCAATTGTCAGTTATAAAAAATATATTTTGCATGCATCAAAACTAAACCAGTAACAGTAGAATAAAGATGGTGCCATCCTATGCAGCATCATGATGGAAGTTAATGTCATTAGACACTGAAAGCTTGATTCTACCAAAACAAGATAACTGTAAATTTAGGTGATAATAGCCAACTTCCGGATATTCAAATTTAGTATCAGAGTTAAGATCATAATCAGAATCGGCTACAGCTCTATATTCATTTAGGAAGTGCTTAATACTATTATCTATTACACGGTAAGCAGTGCAGCTGTTTCAATTGTAATATAAATGGGAGCTTTTCCTAAGAACAAATGCAGAACTAAGACAGTGGAAGATTCATTAGAAGATTCAATTAAATGTTTTTACATGCTGGAAATAATTTATTGCTATTTCCCCCTCGATTATCTGATAGCTTCTCAAATACTGTGTTTAAAAACAAATAATGAATATGTCAGTTGCCTCGAAAACGTTTTCTCGAAAATGACTCTCTGGGTATGAATTATAAATAACTTAATGTGAAACGATCATATTTGAAATAAATTTATTGTGCGATTATTGTAATTACAGTTATAGGCTGATCCTTTAGCATTCGACATGAAGGACATGATCGTAACTGCTCTACAATTATAAACAAAGATTCTTTTTATGCTCATGCCTCTACCTTATTAGAGTAATTATCTATGTATTATCTGTCAACAAATCTTTCAAGTTACTCAATCAGTGTTTATTATGCTGCCCTAAAGACTATTAGTGGCACCAAGGGGACGGTGGGAAATGCTGTCTTTTAGATCATGCCTTCCGAACCACATTACGTTTCTCTCAGTTTGGGCAAACATAGCATTCGATCTCTCCAGGTGGCTCCTGGGATAACGCCTCCTGTTTGTGGCTTCAGTCTCTCGATTGCCCCGGCAGTCTGATGAATACGTTGGCAGACCAACTCTCCGTTGAAAAGGGGAGTCATGATCACGGTCCCCGAAGGTGAAGTGGGAGTTATGCTGCCTCCTTTCGTCCAGAAGTTTTTTGCGACCTAATACCTTTCGAAAGATTGTGATAGATCAAACTGAGGAATTTAACTGCTGGTGGACCAACACACGCTTTTGAGGAATAGAAACTGCATTTCTGCAGTTTTGGCAGTAGATTTTTATGTAGACTTGTATTGCATGTGTGACATGATCCCAATTGCAAAGCTGAAATAAATGAATAATTTTATTTTCATTAATTGTAAATACTTACATTGTCATATGTTTCAATGCTGCAATACAGCGCGTCTCGATTGTCATGGATCGAAAACACATAACTTCTATGTCCTGTTTTCTAACAGAGAAAATAAAATATCTCAAAGTAACTTTTATGGCAATAATCACAATAACAGTTAATATTATTTTCACATGCTAGGCACACACAAAATGCAGCTTTGTCTGTGAGATATTAGCAGAAGTTTATAAAAAGTGTGTTTTATTTCAATTTTAAGATAAGCATAATAAAGTTACAGTTTCCCGAGTTACTTCAAAATGGGGGGACTGAAAAAAAAAATAGCCCAGGACTCTACTCGCCAGAGGAGGGGCTGACAGCTAAGTACTGTATCTGACGTGATTAGTACTGTCCTTGCTAGCTCAAGGAGTTACAGAGATGCAACATATGGCAGAAGCAGCTGATTTTTATTAGCTTACGTTTCAGTTTTTTTAGATAGGTATTTTTAGGGCTATTTTTTATGTGATTGAATCTAGGGTGGCATGGCTGCTTCAAATCCCACCCCTGCGCTGTGTGTGCAATGTGCATATTCCCTCCATGCTGTGCAGGTTTCCTGCAGGTACTTTGGTTTCTCCCAGTACTCCAAATACAATTATCCTAATTATCACCTCTAAATTTCCTTTTGTGTATGAATCTTTCACACATGCCCTGTGATGGACTGCCATCGTGTTTGAAATCCACTAATTATATTAATATAAGGTTATAAATGCAGAATAGAAATTTACTAAATCAAGATATTATCTCATCTAATGGCTGGTTAAATAATAAGATGATGATCATAAGAATAATGAATCAGAAAATGAGAATTATGTGATCTGGCAATAGTGTCCATTTAGATTTAAATTAAGCTTAATTAAAGAGACATGAGATGTTCTGGGGGGCTAATGGTGTATTTCAGGGGGCTAATGGTGTATTTCAGGTTATGTGGTCTTTTGTTTCGCCCCGGCACTGAAAAAACAACTGTTTCATCCATCTTATAACCACAGGTGGAAATTTCAGGTCCAGAAAGTAAAAATTCTGCTGAGTCTCCAGCTGAGTCTATGACTGTGACTCTTTATGTTCAACTGATTGATTGAAACTAAATCACTGTCTGGACTTTTTATGCATCTGAAATTTCCACCTCTGCTTTTAACCACTTCTCCAGCTCAGGGGCACATGGTCGCTGGGAGCCTATCCCAAATAGCACAGGGCCGGGGTACACCTTGAGGATGCCAGTCCATTACAGGGTACACACACGATTATGGAATATATAGCGGAAACAGAGCAACCGACTGCATGCCTTCTAGCTGTAGATGGCAGAACATGCAACCTCCACCCACACAGCAGAGGCCAGATTCAAACCCCCAATCACAGAAGTACGAGGCAGCTGTGTTACCCACTGAGTCACTATGTGAAAATGCAGCTTACCAGAGTCTGAAATAATTAGGGTAAAAAAAGTATGCTGTCCTAGTGCAGGGTCACATGACAAAATACGTACACTCACTGAAAGATTTTAGAAAGAATGTTTATAAATAAATCTGAATAAATGTGAAGCCCATATATACCTGATCTTTATTTTTGTAAGTCTTGGGGTATCGTTCCCTGTCAAATGTCAAGATGACAGGCAAACCCTGTCTTGACAGGGATCCAGAATCTCTGGTTAGTTGCCCGCTTGGATTTTGTGACAAGCCTGTGTGAGCAAACTGAATATAAAAAAATAGACTCTGCTGTAAAGTTGGGTTGGGAAAAAATGTATAGACAACAGCAAAACAATGACAACATTAACAGCATAATCATCATCAATAATCAATAATAATAACACTTCTTCCCTGATGCTCGCGTTTTCGGGTGAAATTCTTACCCATTTGCCATCATTTTCCATTCCTGAGTACCGTTTGCCTCCTTTTGGCATTTTTAATTAAAAGAAAAATAACTTTTTTCGAAGTTTATTGCTTACGAATTAAAACAGTATGCACTGTTTCTCAGTTTACCGCAAACATATGCACGAACCTGACAACTGAGAGGTACACAAACCGGACCCGTACTGTAGCTTTGTGCAACCATGGAAACGATGCTCTTTCCTAGTCGGAGTACTCCAACAGATTGATCAAGCACTTAAGAACCCTTATCTGCATCTTCCATTATAATATAAAACATTATGTGATATTAAATTTATGTGTAAAATAACCATGAAAATAAAAGGCTATTACACAACTGAAATTCTGTGGAGATAAATCAAACACCGTCGCCTACGCAACATAAAAAATACGTGGTTAGGAAATTATAGCATTTGGAAATTTAAAACAACGTTTCAGAATATATCTGTAGGCTTCAACCTACACAGCAGACAGAAAACACGTACATTATCAATCGTGTGTGGTGGAGCTAGATACATGCTTTTTGAGGACGGTATTTTCGAGATCCCACAAATGATCACAGTTTATCAGTACCCGGGGGTACTAGTTCAGGGCCAGATAACACAAGGACTAATAATTCCTACAATGTGAAACTGAACCGATCTGCGGTCAGCAATCAGACACGTTTTCACACCGTCGTTACTCCGTCGCAGAACTGATGACGTGCCTTGTGACGTGACATGTGCGTCCGGGTCATGCCCGCATGGTCACTTTTAGAGCAGCAGGTTCGCCGCTTTTGTTTTTATTAAAACGCACCTGTGGCTTTGACATCTCCATACGAGCAGCCGGTCCGTCGGCTTTGTGTTCCTGCTTTAGTTAGCCGCTGGGCTCAGCCTTCCCGCTAGCATGCTAACCGCGGGATTATGCAGAATGCTAACGTGCTAGCTGGCCAATAGCCTGCCACGGAAAACTCTGGAATCGCAGTTAGCCTATAAAGCTAGCCACCGGAGCGGCTAGCGGGGCTGCCCTGGCCCGGGTGCGGAGATGAGCTCGCCGGGGAGCGCGTCGCAAGTGGCCGTCTCGGAAGAAGCTGCTGACAGCTTGGAGAACGGCAGACAGGTAGCCAGGCTGGCTTTTTGGTCGGCTTTACTTAGACAATTGCCGTCACGTTTATTTACACACATGACTGGCTCAGTCGGTAAGATGCTTGACATTATTTGAATGTTTTAATAAAAAGCTATCTGAATCATTATCATTTTAAATAGAAGCAATAACAAAACAACAATAACTGTTTTTAAATCAACTAGCTAACAAGTGATTGCTGACATTGCAATAAAAAAAAGCGGAGCTCGTGTTGTTGATCTGCTACTTTTCTGTAGTGCAGGGACATGAACTCCAGTAAACTGGCTAGATGGAAATATGACATGGATACTGGCGTCATGAGGCGCCGAGCCCTTTAGTAGCATTTGATTGCTATAGATAAATGTGCAAGGCGCAGCATTCCAAATAAAGCAATTCTAAGAATGAAAAGTATGAGGTCTTGTGCAATAAACATCAGTCTACACTTTGGGCAGCTCAGCCTCCTATTATTAACAGAAGAGTGCAGCGTGATTAAGTTTTCTACTAATAAAGTGACTGATTCATACTGCTATTAAAATCTTTAGTTTTAGGAAGTTGTATGCTTGCATTTTTTTTTAATGGTTATAAATGATTTTTAAGAACGTGATGTGATTTGATATGTGTTTTTTCTGTGTTGTGTAGGAGGCAGTGATATGCTTGGGAAATGAGATAAAGAGTCGGGCGGTAGTGAAATATTCGGCCGCGCCGCCGCCGTCGACCTATGCGCTGCTGCAGGAAAAGACAGACCTGAAACTGCCCCCTGCAAACTGGCTGAGGGAGAGCTCACAGCTGGGCCCTGCCGGCACCACCGTCCTGGGCTCCAGCAGCAAGAACAAGCCCTTCTCCAGGCAGGTCCCCGTCGGCTGCAAAATCGCCAAACTTCAGTCACGAATTGTATTTGGTTTGTCCACAGAAGCCTGGGATTTCTGTCAATTCTTATGCCCGTTTCATAAAATATTATAAAGTGCTTTTTGGCTTTGTCTCTGTGCAGTTTTGGGATGGCGTATGATTTCATAGACTCCATTGGGGATGACGTTGATGTTGTTTCAGACTCGGAAGTAAGTATGATGTCGCAGTAATTTTGCTAAAAGCTCAGGTTATACCCTGGTCACATAGGATATAATACTTATTCACTCGATTTCTCAGAACATCAAGAAGCTGCTGAAGATCCCATACAGCAAATCCCATGTCAGCATGGCTGTTCACCGTGTGGGACGGACACTTCTTCTTGATGAACTGGACATTCAGGAGCTGTTCATGAGATCCTCCCAGGTGTTCCTCTTTCTTATGTTGTTTTTAAGTGGTTTTAATGCAACGGCACGTTTAAAACAGCTATTTTTCTTCCTGGGGACGCAGAGTTTATGATTGTCAGCTTCAGTAATAAATTCCGTGCAGTAACTCTTTTCCCTTTAATTGCAGACAGGTGATTGGACGTGGTTAAAGGAATTTTATCAGCGATTGGTCGATCAGAAATGGCAAAGAAAAAAGAAGAGTAAGGAGCACTGGTATCAAAAGGCAATTTTGTCGAAATTCCTCTATTATAGGTAAGATTTCTAGCAGCTGGGTAAATAATGTGTTGTCACAAGTCAAATAATGCTACCCGCTTGATCACATTGGAATTTTTACCACTTTTTTTGTAATTTTCTAGAGCACAGGAAATCAGTGTTATAGTATAAAAATCAGGGTATAACTTGTATTTTTCATTTGCCTTTCAGTCCAGTTGCTATAATGTTTTGTGCTTGCTAATGGCATACCCTAGCTTAAAGGCTATTTAGTAACTTTCATTTATTATTATTATTATTATTATTATTGCATATACTATGTATGTACTATATGTACTGTACTATATATGTATATGCACTCTGTAGCAATTGTATTAGATACACCTAGCTGGCAGTGGGTAGGACCCCTTTTTGCTTTCCAAACTACTTTGCGGAGTAGCTGTGTATTCAGGGAAGCCGTCCTGTACACCACCGTGCACCGAGTTGGTATTTTTGCAATTGTGCCTTTACTGTTAGCTTTACTGAGTCTGGCCATTCCCCTCTGACCTCTCAACACGATGTCTTCAACCTCTTAAATGTGACTGACTGGATGGTTGTGTCATCACACCAGTTTCTGTAAACTCCAGACACTATAATGTGTGAAAATGTCTGGAGTTTCCTGGTCCATGGGATGATTAGCCCACACACCTTCATTCCAGTGCTCAGTCAAACAGTAACTGAGCTTCCTGACTCTGCTCATTGCATATATTGAGTTGTAGCTGCATGCTGTGCTGTTTAAAGGAGCAGGTGGTTTGCATTAGCAATTGAATTGTGCGTGCGTCACAGTTTGGACAGAAATCACTCGTTCGTCATACATATGCATCAGTATCCTAATTCATTTAGAGTTTTACTCTTTAGTCTATTCTGCTGATTTATTAAAACAAACCATTCAAGGTGTGGTTTGTAAATGTTTTATGGTGAAAAGCGATATGTATTGTGTATCCTGATATCATCCGAGAAGAAATATGCCGTAGAGGATCGTCTTATATAACCAGATAGCCCTGCTGGGATTCAGCTATAGTCCCACATATTATCGAGGTCATTGTCGGCTTTTCTCCAGCATTAATGGCGATGCGGCCGCAGAGCCCGTTCCGGCAGACCCGGACGGCTGCGATGAGGGAGTCGAGGAGTGCGGACCGGGACCCTCTTGGCCAGCTACGTTTACCAGCACTTCTGATTCGGAGAAATCCGGCATTCCCAAAGAGGTGCGTGAGGGACCCGGCGCTTCCTGTCATGTGTTATTGGCTGCTGCGGGTTCTGTAGTGTAGGGATGTTTCATTTGTCATTGTGGGGAAACTGGGTAGTTTTTCCTTATCTTGCTCTCCATGAGGCACATAGACATATGCAGATAAGAGCATGTTGGGAGGGTCACTTCTCAGGGTCAACCAGTGTCCAGCATCCCTGGAGCAAGTGGGGTGGCATTGCTCTACCGAAAACTGGATTTCAACCTGTGACCTTCGAATTACTCATTTTAACTTGCAGAGCCCCAGCCTAGGGCTTTCTCAATACTGGGAACGTATAGATCGTATTTGTGTTCTTGGCAAGGGCGGTCCTGCTTACTAGCCTACCAAGAACGAACTTGGGGCTCAGTGAACCATGGGATTGTTGTTTTTTTTTTTTTGTCGTTGAGGATGTAAGCAGCGTATCCTTGATATTTGTTTTAATGAAATTACTTTTATGATTTCTAAAATGCTTCGATTCATAATACAATAATAATCAGGGATGATTATACAATTCCTTGGTGAGACCTCACCTAGAATATTGTGTGCAGGTTTGGTCACCTTATCTTAAAAAGGACATT
>JAODKM010000058.1:8996383-9013291 GCA_026780845.1 Petrocephalus sullivani | reverse complement strand
ATGCCCATAGTGCCCACCATTACTGGCTTATATGCCCATAGTGCCCACCATTACTGGCTTACATGCCCATAGTGCCCACCATTACTGGCTTATATGCCCATAGTGCCCACCATTACTGGCTTACATGCCCATAGTGCCCACCATTACTGGCTTATATGCCCACAGTGCCCACCATTACTGGCTTATATGCCCATAGTGCCCACCATTACTGGCTTATATGCCCATAGTCAGAACAGCACATCAATCTATTGTTGGATGTTGTCTGTTTTAGTTCTGATTTTTTTATGGTAAGTTATTTGGTTCTATCTGCCAGTTCTGGATGCCTGTTTTATGGATAACCCTCGGATGTTTAATACTTCAGAAATGTTTTGTATTATCTGGCTAGTAAGCCAGCTCTTTAGTTTTTAGTAATGTTCAGCAGGCGTTTTTGTGTCAGTGTTCTGGAATGAACGGGTTACAGACAGTTTTGGGTGGATATTTGAGGCTGGATTATTTTGTGTTCAGAGTGGCCAGCAACATGATGAAAAAGAACCAGAACAGGAAACATTATGGCACAATTAGGACGCTGCTCCTGAACTGTATTAAATTGTTGGACCAGGAAAGACATCCTCAGGTAAGTGGGTCTTCTTTTTTCTTCATAGAATGTATGGAAAGTCCTGCTGTGGTATGTGACTCAGATCAGGCCTTCGGATCCTCTTGGGGGATCTGAGGATTGGGTTGAGAATCATTAATTTTTTTTGTCACCATAAACACAGAATAGACGTGCTGCTTGATCGGTGTTATTGCTTCTCGTCCCCCAGATCATTGCCTCTGCAAACTACATGCTTTCGGAACTTTTTCAACTTGATGAGTCTCCCGAGGAGATCGGTGGGGAGTCGTTTCGGGGGGGTGGCTCGGAGGACAGCTACAGTGAAGAGGAGGAAGAGGAGGAACTGCCGGAAGATAGTGACGAGAACATCTCCTATCGCGGCCGCGCTGATCCGCCGGACGTCAGTAGGGCTGTGGCGGTCATTAAATCGGTGGTTGAACTCTCGGTTCCAGAGAAGTACAAGTACACCGACCAGCTCCGAGTAAGTGGATCCTCGCCGTATCACTGGCCATGATGGAGTAAGACAACCTGGTATAATGTGCGTGAAATTCGTGAATCACGCCGTCAGTCATGTAAGGAAAATGTTTCTAAAGACAATGCATTTTCCCAGTTTGATGAATTTCAGTTATATCAGAGGGGTTGTAGATATTATTTGTACTGAGATGTTTGCTACAGATGTAGCATAGCAGTGGAATACAGAACATTGTTGGGCACTAAGTCGATTGTATTGGGGTTAGATGTAGCATAGCAGTGGAATACAGTACATTGTCGGGCACTAAGTCGATTGTATTGGGGTTACGAGTCAAAATCAAATCATCTAGGATAAATGACAACTTGGACAAGAATGGTTTACATAATATTAATTCTTAAAATGCCTGATTTATAATACCTGATACAAATTAGAGAAAAGTAGAATTAGCACTATTTCTTTACTAATCTGTATGCATCCAATACTAATTGCTGTAAAGTTAATGCTTAATGTCTTCCGTAGCCAAACTATGCATTCCCATTTTCCCATGACAAAGAAGAACGATGTAGACATGTTCTTAGCTACGTGTTAAAGGTAAGTGTCTTGTTTCCGTTATTATCTGTCTGCCTCTTTGGAACATTTAACGGCATAAATGTACAGTGTGTCTTTCTGGTTTATTCATTGGGTGTGGACAGGGCTTGAAGGCGGTAGATGGCAGTATTAAGAAAGAGAGCGACCTGCCGGCAGCCGACCCCAATACCCCGATTCCTCTGAAGTATGAGGAGGGTAACGACAGCACAGGGCAAAATACCGTCGAGAAAGAGATCTCCCTTCTCCTGGATAGAGGTGAGCCAGGCAAATTAAATCGACTGTTTTTACCTGGGGGCAAAGATGACAACAGTTCATAAATGTGTTTAATAATAAATAAGAATACAAACGGATGTCTAGGCAGCTTACGATAACAGCGAGAGTGCTAGGGGACATATGGAAAAAAAATGTCATTTTCACATAACCATAACATGAAATGTTAATCTTTTAAGGGTGGGGATGATAGATCAGGACCAGAAAGTAAAAATTGAGACCAGTATCATGTTTCGACCAACCAGTTGAGTGCTCCGTGACTCTTTATACTCAACTGGTTTTGCATTCTGGCCATGAACTATCCACCTCTGGTAGTGCATATGTTGTCTTTTCCTTTTCCCTGGAACTCATTTTGTCCTTTTTGCGGAAGCAGCAGGTCCTTGCCAGGAGGACATCAAACACCCAACACGTTCTGGTATGATTCCAGGCTCTTGGCAGCATCGAATGAAGCTCCAGCTTTTCCTGAAGGCCTCAAAGGCCTACTATGTCCTTTCGGAAGCAGCCACCAACCTGCTGAAATATGGCCGGGCCCTGCGCTACATCAAACTGGCCTTGCAGTGTCACGGTCAGTTGGTACTCTGCTCGTTGGTCATGTGATTAATGGCTCATGGAGAGATTGATGATGAGATTGTTGGCCATTGAGTCTAACAGCTGTCTAACTTAAAGCTCACATAATGTAACTAGCTAGATTAAGGGCCCTGCCTAGCTTAAAGGATTGTCATAGAGCTATTCCACCATTTTCAAGTTTGACAAACTGTGTAAAACATTATTTTTATTAGCACGGGGTGTGTAGGAACTTCATTCTTACCACTAGTTGGAATCTAATGGTGCGTTCCAGTTGTACTCGTAACTCGAAAATTATGAGTTCACGACCGGAAGTTGTAAAAAACAAAAAAACGCCCCCAGTTTTGCCAGCAACAGGCAGTACATTCTAGGATGCATTTCTCTGAATTCTAACTGTCTTTTCCACTTTAAAGATGCCTACTGCTCTGTGAGCAACAGTTTACATCCAGACGTGCTGCTCTTCCATAGCCAGTGTTTGTCCCTGTGCGGGGATATCCAGCTGATGCTGGCTCAGAATGCCAGCAGCCGTGCTGCTTATTTGGAAGAGTACAACTACCAGACCAAGGAGGACCAGGAGATTCTGCACAGCTTGCATCGCGAGTGCAGCTGCCAAGGTGTGGACATTCAGATGCATGTTCTGGTTCTGTGCAGTCTGGGTGCCCCTTATCAGGTTCTGATAGTCTGTTGCATGCTGGATTTTGGTCTCCTGGTCTCCTACTTAGCTCTGATTTCAGCTGCTGATTGCCTGAATCAAACAACTCAAATCGTATTCAGTACTTGCAAGCATCAGAAAGACGTACTCTTGATGTTACGTGGAAGGCCTACAGATGTTTTCTCCTGGAAGGCAAAACTCATTTCGCCCAGCTGTTGATTTTTCTCCTTCTTCAGCTTTGCTTTCTAGTTGGAACTATGAAGAAGATGTTTCATCCTGCATTACATCTTCTATTGTTCCTCCTTCAGCTTTTAATATGGCTACGGATCTGGCCATGGACCCAGAGTATCAGCTGTTTGTCAGCTGCAAGTGCTATGAAGCAGCATTTGAGCTTCTTACCTCAAGCAACCTGAAGACTCATCACCCAAATCAACTGGCGCAGGTCCTTAAGAGGCTGGGCAACATCCGCAATGAGATGGGCGTCTTCTACATGAACCAGGCAGCAGCCATGCAAACTGAGAAGGAAGGTGGGCGAGTTTGTTGGTTAATATTTCCAGGCAAATGCTTTGGCTTGAGGGCCCTTCAGTGATCCAGTGAATTCTTTCTCTCTACAGCCAAAAGATCTGTGTCCGCAGCCGAGCAAGAGATGTGGAAAAAGAGCTTCTCCTTCTTCGAGAAAGGCTTGAAGGACTTCGAGGCCATCAATGATAACACCAACACAGCACTACTCCTTTGTAACACAGGCAGGCTGATGCGCATTTGTGCTCAGGCTCACTGTGCTGTCTCTACAGATATTAGCCGCGGTGAATTCTCCCCAGAGGAGGCGCTATATTACAACAAGGTACTTTCAAGGGCCATTGAAATGGATAGCAGCTTAAGTGTTCCAGCGACAGTAGCATCTAAAACAAGGCACTTTACCCTGATTCCTTCAATAAAATTCCCCTCCTTATAAGTGTATTTACATTAAAATAGTAAGGATTAAATAAGTGTCTTCTAAGCAATGGTATTAAACACTGGCACCATTCTGGTAGTTATCTGATTCTGAGCTTCCATGTTGCCACCTTTGATATGGTGTTCGGTCCATGTCTGCATGTGCGTTTGTTATATGAACGCTCTGTGAAAGGGTGCTGGTGGCGCTTTTGCAGGGAGTCGATTATTACCTGAGAGCCATGAAGTCCCTGGGCAACAGAGAGGGTCATGAGGCTGTGTGGGACTCTGTCAATTGGGAGCTCTCTACTACCTATTTTACCTTGGCCACCTTGCTGCAGGACTATGCCCCCTTGTCAAGAAAGGCCCAAGAGCAGGTGACAAAATAATCGTTTTGAAGAACGCGTCAATGAAATTGTACGTAACGCAGTAGTGTACCTAGCGAGGCGTCTTCTCATTATTTTTGCTTCTAGATTGAAAGGGAGGTGACAGAGGCCATGATGAAGTCGCTGAAGTACTGTGACCTGCAGACCGAGTCCGCTCGCCAGCCACTTTACCAGTACAGGGCTGCCACCATTCACCACCGATTGGCATCCATGTACCACAGCTGCTTCCGGAACCAGGTGCCGGCTTTCTCTGGCACTCTTATTAGCTCCGAGTTGTCCAGTCTCTCATCATGAGCCCTGGGAGTTTTGTCTTATAATTGTATGATGCTTGACTTAGCCAGTAGGTTTCCATTTATTTCAGGGTTCTCCAATTCCTGTCCTGGAGAGCCAGTCTGCAGCACAGTTTACAGATTTGGTTATTTTCAGTGTTTGGGAAGTTACTCATAAAAGTAATCCATTATAGACAGGAGGAAAGTTCAGGTACAAATTCAGAGCAAAGTTTTGTTTCAACCAACCAGTTGAGTACTCTGACTGTGATTCTTTATACGTGACTGGTTGGTCGAAACAAAACCTTGTTCTGGATTTGTACTTTCTAGACTTAACCTTTCTGCCTCAAAGTGTATTTATTTTAGTTGATTTTAGTTATTTCCATAAATCGATTAAGAACGCAGGTTAAGTACAATCTAGCACCTTATGTGGTTCTCCAGGACCAAAGTTTGGCGTGTTGGATTTTACACTTGCTAATGTTACGTATAAGCAAAGTTATAGTGGGCAAACGCTAGTATTTGAAATGTAACACATGGCTGCCTTTTATGTTTGGCGTCTCCCATGACAAGCAGACTGTGATCACGCTTTTCTCAGGTGGGGAACGAGCACTTGAGGAAACAGCATCGCACCCTGGCAGAGCTCCACTACGGCAAAGCTGTGCAGCTGTTCCTCAGCCTACGGGATGCTCCCTGTGAGCTTCTGCGGGTCCAGCTGGAGAGGGTGGCTTTCGCAGAGTTCCAGATGGCAGGTGAGCACTGATTTGGAGAATAGTTTAGACGTTGAACTAATTGCAAGAAACTGAATCTACTTGACCAGTGAAGAACTTGATGATGTGTGACACCTCAATAAGGTACTGCCTGTTCAGAGGTTGCAAATGAGTGTTGGTCAAGTTTCTTCAAGGCTTTGTAATGTGTTTGTAGGCCAAAGTAGCACCTCCTCAAAGCTGAAGACCCTCTCAGGAGCTCTGGAGATCATGACGGAGACGAGGCATGCCTTCCACCTCATCCACAAAGACCTGGTAGATGAAGGGAAAGTGGTAGGTAGCAGCGTCATGCTTTGTAACCAGTTCACCACCTACCCGTTGTACAGTCCCCCCTTTGTAGACACACGCACTCTGTGTCTGCTTTACAGACTGACATGGGGGACGGCAGTGAGGCCCCGGGGCCCGAAAGCCCCGGCTCCTCTGGCATCAACACACAGGACGTGCGGAAGCTGGTCGCCGTCTTTGAGCCTAGCTTTTCTTTTCTCCTACTTCACTTGGTTAAGTTGATGACAACCAACAAGCGCAAGCCCAGGTAAGAGGACAATGAGATGAATGTCAAGAGGTGGCCACTTTCGGGTTACCGTGACGTTGCATTTTTTTTTTTTCCCCAGAAATGTTCAAATGTCATCTTTAATGTGACATTACAAAATTTCTAGTTGTCAACCAAATAGTTTGATTTAAAAAATTGAATCTGGAAGAGGACAAATTATTTAAAAAGAAAAAAAAAACTTTCATAAGTGTGCACAACTCTCCCAAGGACATGGAAACACCTGTTACCCGTGTAAACCATCGTGAATAAGTCTGTCAGGTTTACACACTTGGAATTCGACATTTTATCTCACTCTTCCTTACAAAGAAATTGAAGCTCTGTCCGATTTCCAGGGGATCACCTGTGTTTGTCCTTCCAAAGGTTTTGTATGTGATTTGAGGTCTGAGTGCTGCAACTGGACTGTTCCAACACTTTGATCCTCCTTTTTTGAAGCTATTCCTTGGTGCACTTGGATGTGTGCTTTGGGTTGTTATTATGCTGGAAAGTGAAATTAATTCAGCTTTCTGACCAGAGGCCAACAGGTGTTTCTGTCAAAATATATTTGTAATCAGTCGTTATCCCATCTATCTTGAGTCTAGTCCCTGTCCCAGCTTTAGAGAAGCTGTCCTAAAGCATAGTGATGCCACCATCAGCTTTCACAGTTGAGTCATTAGCCAAGTTGTCTTTATGGCAGAATGTCTTCGAATTAAGGCCTTGGAGTTCAGTATTTGTCTTATCAGACCATTAGACATTTCCCACATGCTTTGGGGTGATTTGAATGTATTATTCTAATATCTTGCCACCTTGCCCATAACCCAGACATATGCAGGCATATGCTAACCCCAAGCTCTTGGTAGCTTCACCGCTTGGTTTTCTCCTTAGTCTGCCTTCAGCTTTGTGAAGCAGCCGTGAGGCACTTACTGATGATGGCGTTCTCTGTATTCCATGGCACATAACAGGCCTTTTCTATCTATCTCCAGATTAGTCCCTTTTAACAAGATCCCACATGTAGCCAAGGTCCACAATGAGTTCACAGATCTATCACAGTTGGGTGCAGTTATGAAAGTTCTTGTCCTACAGTACCATACGAATGATGGGGTGCATGCGGCTTCCCTTTCGGACACGATTTTGACTGTACCTCCGGACAAACCCTCTGCTACTTAAGGGTGCGTGCAGGCGATCCCCTGGCATAGCATAGCATAGCATAGCATAGCATAAAATTACAGCCTGGCTGTGCAAAATGCTTTTCACAATGACGTCTGTAATAAGTATAAAAGGTGCTTCCACAAAACATTAGTGGGGGGGGTGTGCCATCTCTCGTATCCTGCAATTTTGTTTCTCTTTTTTTTTCTTTTCTTTTTCCGAAGGTCACATTAAAAATGGAAAGTGTCTGATTAGATTGACCTTTTTTACCTTTACAAAACAAAAACCATTTCGATAATGGTGTGCAGACTGTTTTCATATGCACTGTAATTTTTGGACCATAGTTCTAAAGAGACTGCTTCTGATAATGTAATGACACCCCTGGCGGTGGCTTCTCTACTTTCTAATATATAGTAAATGTGTTAAGTTCCCAATTAAAAAAACAAGCCATTATGTAGTATGCTTGAACTGGTTCGTCATTTACTAAAAAAATGTCAGGCATGTCAGAAATTTAAATCAATTGTCTCCTCAAATGAATCCCCAGAAAGATTATTTTGATGCTTGTTTTTTGTCCAATTTATTAGTGGTACCAAAGAGGATGAAGCAGTGAAGATATACAAGCAGATATACTCCAGACTACTTCGTGCTGACAAGGCTTCTCCACTCGTCCACCGGGTGGCACTATACCTTGAGCTGCTCCAACAGCTTAGCAATCAGTCTGACTGTACTGACAATGTAGCATCACCATGAAAATGAGCACCTCCCGATCCATCCATCCGAGGTCCTGCTATTCTGTACACACTCTATTTAAAAACGATACATGCACAAACAGACACATCTGCTTCATCTGCAGTGCCTTGCACAGACTCTCAGCAACTGTATAATAAGTCTAATGCTGTATGCCCTTGTTAACTGTAGGGGTGAAAATCAGTATCTGCTTTTTTGTAAAGCTGAATATTAAAGAGAACATTTTTCTTTCTCTGATCTACCTGAATCTATGGAAATTGCACTGCAATGAAAACGGCATGCATTTAACAAAATGACGTGATCTGAATATTTGAACTGCCACAGACCCTAAAGCTTCTGTTGAACACCAATATTTATTACAAATGATCTTTTTTTAAAAAAAAAAGTGCAATATTCTGTAATATTTCATGCAAATTTTCCTGATGGATTTGTTTCAGTCATAGTATTGTTTGTATGCTGGTAGACTGTTCCTTTCAAATAAAAGTCTGAATGTGATTTGTTATGCGTTTTTCCGTTTTGTACTAGAAGAATATTTATGTAAAGTTTATGTAAATCTGTATCTGAGGTACTGTATAAGATGAATGATGTTTCCTTGTATCATTGCTTAGCCTGTTATGGAGGCTTGTTTTGCAGAATTGTTCAGAGATCTTTGCTATGTTTTTGGTGGCAGGTGCCTGCTTTTTTTTTTTTTTTTTTTTTATTTCCTTTAGGCTGTCCAAAAACCAGCACACCTTACACTCTATGGTGTTTTTATGTGAGGCAGAACACGGTGAGGGTGCAGAATTGAATGAACCGACAATCGTGAGCTAATTCTGCACCAGGACTTAAATGTGAATGTAGACGGATGTGAGTACCATTCTATTGTGTGAATCTTTGGAAAATGTGAGTTAGAAAACATGCAGTTTTCATCCTAACACAAATTGAAGGTAATCGCAACCCAGGTGAGACTGCAGTTTAACACTTTTAACTGACATTTTTTACACTTCTAAAATCTCTTTAAGTCATGAAATACCAAAAACTTTTCCCCTGATTTATTAAAAGGTGTCCTGCTGTTTAAATAAAGGGAATCCCAGTTAAATAGGCGTGCTGATAATTACATAACATCTAACAATAACATTCAGGTCTTGCATTCAATTTACAGTATGTTGTTGGCATTCCAATGCTATAAATATTAAACTTGTACTATTTCATAATAGCAGTGCTGCATTATGGTCACTTTCAAATGAATGGCTTAGAAAAAAAACCTAGCTCTACAAAAGCTTACCAGCCTGTCCTAAGCATAGCTCTATGAAACTTATACCCAACTTTTCCTCGCAGACCAATGGGACGGATATCCACCTGCTTTCTTGCACACAGCCGATCAAAGTCCAGGGAAATTTGGAGCATTGTGAGTCTCCTTTTTTAATGTTTATAAAAAACACACACACTTTTTTTTCCTCCCCTCACATGTGACATCCCTACAATTCCTTCATGCCCCACAGTCTGAATAGCTCTGGACTCAGGGGAAAAGGTATATTTCCGAGGCCATCGCTTCTGTGATCACAGCGGTCACTGCATCACGCATGTCTCATGAGGATGTTTTCTCATGCAGTGCTTGTGTAAAATGCTCTTCACTGCCTTGGTCTTCTTTCCCAGGCTTTTGCTAGATGCCGATCTGACGTCGTCCAAAATGCACTGAAGTGCTGTTTTGCTGTCACTAGGGGGGAGGTTGTAAAAAAAGTACCGTGGGACCATCTGAAGGAACCTTGAGGAGAAAATGTATGTATTAATACATCATCTTCTGCTTTCACTGGATATTTGGTTTAACGATTTTAATTTATTGCTGATAAATGTGATGCCTTGAATATTTGAACAGGAACCAGGAACCTGGTGACTTACAGCTCTGGTGGGATCGCAGAGACTGTGCCGATGTGGTTGTTCTTAGATAGGGTCAATTCGTGGAACAGCACCCACTCTGGAAGTTTCTGTGTCTTGCTCCAGTAGCAGGAAAGTGGCTGTATCTGGGCCACGTGCTCTTGTGTGAGCGTAAAGTAATTACCGGACTTATCCACAGCCCTGGCGATCTTAAGCAATGACAATAAAGTCAGTGAAACATCACAGATTTTTTCATGAGCAAGTCAGCTGAGAATAATCTATGACTAACTAAACTAAAAACAGAAATGTAATGATCTCATCTATTGACAAGTATTACTAAATTGGTTTATTTGTGGACATTTTTATATTATTCCCAGCATCTGATTGTTTTATATGGCAATATGTCTGCTAACTTCTGTCTTAAATATTAAGGGCAGCTACCTGCATGAAGAAACCGGCTATCAGAGCTTTCTTAATGTTCAGTATGTTGGCCTGTGTGCCAAAAGCAGGCCTTGAAATGGGCAGCTGGAGTCGTCTCAGTGTGTCTAACAGTTCTGATCGAATGGCATCTGCCATCTGCAGGACAGAATGACTCAGGGAGCAGTCCTGGCACCATTTCTCAAGATTTATGTCTGTAATAAACAAAAGAGGGAAAGAAACCGCTTTAAAGTAACTAAAAATAAGTCCCTTTTGTGTCTTTTTTTTTGCTACTATCCATCCATGCAGAACTTAAGATTTTTTTTTACTAGTCAGTGGGCTACTGTACAGTGTTTTTTTTCTTTTTAACTTGCCCTTCATCTAAATTACTCAATGACTCAATTTCCAGTCCTGTATACATCCATACTGTGTTCATGGCTTCTGCAAATTCTCAATATGCTGAAGGTTGCCGTGGGGATAATTAACTGCGGCTGTGCCTGGCTGCGTGCAGACAGGCCACTCACGGGGCTCCCGCTGGATTTGCTTGTAGCTACTATAGATGTTAATCAGGGTAAAGTGGTCCCCCTCCGAGTGCTGGAAGTGAACGTGGCACTGGGTGACCCCATCGCAGGACTCAGCAGGTGGCTCGAGGAAGCAGCCAGGTGCTGGGAAAAAAAGTCAAGCCACATGTGACCAGAACTGTTCCCTTTGTGGTACCCTGCTGACCAAAAATAGTGCACTAAACAAAGATCTTAAAGTGGCATTTATTGCTCTAATGCTCTGGGACACTGTTATTTGAAGGATGTATGCTTCTTTAGTTATTTTCAATTTAGGTTCAGTTTAGCATCTAGACAAATGTGCAGTGTCCACCACATTTTTTTATACCAAGAATTTTGCTACCCAGTTCTTTAGGGTGCCACATCTATATCGTCCACTGCAAATTGTTCCTCACCTGCCAGCATGGCCGCAATGGTGGCCACCTCGCTCACGCATTGGAACCTGCAAGCGGCCAGCAGTGCCTTGGCCATCTGAGGCTCCAGTGGGAGCTCGGAAATGACCATCCCGATCTCGGATAAGTTCCCATCATTGTCTAAAGCTGCCAGGTAATCCAACTCTTCCAAAGCCTGCATCAAGCCTTCTGGATCTTCATGGATAAAAGCATTACATGAATATACTTATAACTCATAACCTTTTCCATTGCGCTATAATTATATTGCGTAACCACAGGGAGCTGTCATTCTACATGGTTTTCGGCCAGCTAAATGCTGTCTATAAATAGGTAAACTATAACGGAAAGCCATTTGACAATCAAACAGTTCCTTTCATAATAAATGACCAGTCCTGTGTGTCATAATATGGTTCTGACAATTTCTGGACGTGAAGAGTGGTTTTGGCTATAAATGTTTTGTCAAAGCTGCTACTGAACATTTCAGTATATTGTTCTATGAACAGATGAGTCTCTTGTGTCAGTTGTAGAATGGGTTAGGGTTTGTGGAAGGAAATACTGTCACAATAGTAAAACTGTTTCTGTTACGCTGTTGCTCTTAGACTGTTTTCTAAAATTAAACAAAAAACATTTGTGACATAAATGCAAACATTGCCTGACATACAAGCCTGTAACAGCTTCCAAATTTTCTAAATAAGCTTTGAAGGAAATTATAGTACACTTTTGAGTTTGATTTTGAGTTTGAGATTAATTGCAGTGAACTGAACAGATTGCCAAGGTACATTCTGTATAATACTGTGTGTTGTACAGCTGTAAAATTGAGATAAAGCCCTTTTGGCTGGTGTGTTCTGCATAAAGGCAGGTCGGCTGAGGCCTGTGGGCTAAGATAAAGCTTGTCTTAGCAGCTTGTGATAAGCCCATCTGTACATCACACGCAGGCCAAATTAACTCGCAGTGCTGTAAACACCTGCTGTCGGCTAGCAGGACGAAAGAACTCGAGATCTGTCCTGTTTAATTCATAGGACCTTTACAATGACAGTCAAATGTCTCAGATGTGTCATTATTAGGAATGTCCTGATCCACTTTTTTGATACCCCGGTCTGACCCTTTTGATATTTATATCTGCCAATTCTGAGTCCCCATCTGATGTTTTAATAAATATTTAAATATGAACACACATCTGGTGCGTTCATTGTCTGAGTAAGCCTTTCAATTTCGCAGTATTCTTCAAAATTTCTGGAAGTGTCTAATTAGATTTGTTATATTAAACAACGCTCTGTTGCTACCTCCTCTCAAAAGAGATGTGATTTTAGTCATTCCAGGTAGCTGTTGGGCTACTTTGAGTTTCCAGTTTAAAGAATTTCCACACAGCCTACATCTTGACAGTTTGTGGCATATGACAGAACCTTGGATCGAGCTGTGATAGCTTATACCGATCCATAAAAAATGCTTTGCTCAGCCCTGATTGTGATCTTTGATATCAGCTCGGGACATCACTGGTTATTGCTATATACTGTAAACTTTAAGCATTTCTGGAATGTATAAGACTTTTTATGTATCAAACTGTTATTGATACAAGTCTTGAGCACCCGAAAGACTTTGATGGCAGTAAGGAAGGCATTTACCCTGAGCAGTAAAAATACCCAGCTGGTACTGGTGTGTCCAATGTGTAAAATGCTTTATACAACTGTCTGTTCAGTAACAATAATAACATTGACAATAAGGTCAAACAGCAAGTGGACAGAGCTGCGGCTCACCAGGTCTGTTTATGAAGTCACAGTGTCCAAGGCCGAAGAGCTCCATCCTTTTTAGGAAAAGCACAGTGGCTGTCAGTTTGCTCTCCAAGATCGGCAGGGAAGTCTCACTAGGCAGCTGAGTTTCCTCCGGGTAGAGACAAAAGCATTTGCCTGGGAGGAAGAATACATCCCATTCATATTCCCCTAATTATGGTCGATTTCTACTGTTATAAAAAAAAGGTCCATTTCTGTAATTCAAAGCCTAAGTTAGACCCAATTGAAACTCAACATAGCTGACGTTTCATTAGAGCTAGCAGGGATTCCTCTTACCTGTTGAACCTAGAAGTTGCTTGCGTAGGTCTGCTTCGCTCCTGCTGATCCGTTTCTTCACAACTGAGCTTGCCTTGACCTGGGGCTCATATACCTGATGGCAAACGGCAAACAAAACCCCGTCATGCACAGTCAGTAGAATAAATGACCTCCTAACAAGTCATGTGAAGCTTATTCATACAAACCAGAGACATTCTTCTTTGTGTTTTGATCTGAAATGAAATATGTATGACTGACCTCTTAATAACCATGATATGTGATGACATATCAGTAAGACCTATAACACTGTAGTTTTCCTACACAACTGAATTTAAAATAACTACCTTTAGAAATCCAACAGCATAAAGCATCTATACTTACTAGCTTCCTCTGGAATCCAGCGTCAATTACAAACTTAATGGTGTCAGCCGCCCAGAACATGTCCTCAGCCTGACTTGTGGTGAGAAAGACTCTCCTGCTCTGGATCTGCTGGTCGGGAGATATGGGCCAATCCCAGGCCTGCTCTGGATAAACGGCCACGGGCAGCAGGCTCCCCAAACATGTACTCAGTCCAGTGGCCTCTTGGCAAAGGAGTTTAAGGGCATAGTTGACCTCCTGGAATGGCACAAAAAACAACAAGCAGTCATGTGGCCTCTATTCCACTTCCACTTCTCCATTATCATGGTCAACATTTCATCTAAGTCTCCGACTCATGCATCACATAGCTTAAGATAACAATAAAGAAACACTGCCTTGACTTAGACTAAATTATATTTACTGAAATGTTGAAATCTATAGCAATAGAATTGGGAAACACTGATGCAAAAGCATTGTTTTAAAATATTTATTTTTTATGAACTTACTGTAATTTGAATCAACAACCTTCTGATCACAGGCATAGCATCTTAATCTGTTTGAAAACACATGGAGCAAAACTTGACAGGGAGCACGAACTTACCTGTATGGATGTCAGAAACACGGCGATGTCCCCCTCCTCTCTGGAGTGATGGATCTCTAACACTAACTGCAGCGCACAGCAGAAGTAGTCACGGAGGGCGCCGTTCCCATACACCACCTCGGCCGGCTGGAAACTCTCGAGCTGAATCAGCGGAGCACCGGAGAAGTGCATGGCCAGCCGCTCAGAGGCTGCCGGCGCGGTGAGGATGATGGCCCGGAGCTCCAGCCTCTGCCGCAGGACGCCCGTCAGCATAGCCAGCAGCAGGTCGGTACACACACTGCGCTCATGAGCCTGGTCAATAATGATGACCCCATAGTGCTCCAACAGGGGGTCTGCCATCATCTCCCTCACCAGCACATCATCCGTGCAGTACCTATGACAGCAAGGCAACGCCTAGCATCTTAAGTACTGAAAACAACACTTTGGTTAATCTCTGAAAATCGTATATCTGATTACACTTTCTCAACGTGACTTTAAGAACAAAGGCAATATTTTCATCATTAGATTCTGCTTCCTTTGCAGATTGTTCAGCTAGCCTTACTAAACAGCTGCAAGGTTATTCGCGGACAGCAAAGCCCCTTTTAAAATTAATTGTTCCCCCACGAGAACACAGTTTATACAGAATAAGTTATACCAGGAGCATGTCCTTTTAATTAAGCCTTTATGTCTGCCCCTGATGGTCTAATCCAGGCTACCGACCTCAGCACGGTGTCTGCAGTACAGCAGCCCTCCAGGGGGACACTGTAGCCAACTTCATGGCCGATGTTAACATCCATCTCATCGGCTACGTGGAGAGCCAGATCCACAGCCAGCTGACAGTGGGTCTGGGTGCACACCACCGTGCCATGCCGGTAGTCTGCTGATAAGCAGAACTCTGCGCACCACTGAGGAATCTGTAAGGCATAACCTGTACTGAATCTTAATACAAAAAGGATGTTTTAAATTCTCTAAGAGGCAGGAGTTGTCCTGACAACTGTCACTGTCAGTTTTTACAGTATTGCTTTTTATGATAAATGGTTAGCACTTGTTTGAGATTTTTATATGTCTAAAGGGTAAAACAGCAGCATTGGGTGTGTTATGGTAACATTCTAAATCCTCCAGGTATTATGCTCAGATACAGAACAGGAAATGATTCATCATAAGAGTATTAAGATAACTTAAGCGGATATCTAATATTGCGCAACTGGTAAATATTACGTAACCGGTTCATTATGAAAAGGGATAACATTTTTCATTCATAACTTTCATGACTACAGTAGATAGAAGTCCTTGATTTCTTCTAAAACTCCTCAATAAGGTTTTGTTAAAGATAAGTATATATGCTGATAATAAACCTAACATTAAATCAAATGTCCTATTTTGCAAGTCTACTAAATGCGCACCTTTATCTTAAGTCCAATACAAGCATATTGGAAAATGCCGAACATGCATATTGCGTGAAATAAACACATACGTCTATAAGCACCAATTACTACTTTATGTTTTAGGTCTGTACACAAGGGCAACTCACCTGAGAGCTCTTCCCGGTTTTTGTAGCACCAGAAACTATGAGGAGCCGATTGTTTGTCAAAGTGTGCAAAAACTGAGGCCTAACCTTCCAAACCGGCAGTGCCTTCCTTTCCTTGAGAAGTTCATAATACCGTGAGGAATATGGCAGCCCATCAAATATATTAAATTCCAAGTCACCTAAGACTTCAGTGATTTCATCTTTTAAATCGCAGCTACATTCCTCTTCTGATGTGAATTCATCTAAAGTAAAGATCGTCGCCATGCCTGCAGTTTGCTTAAAATATTTATATTCCCGTTAACACTTGATGCAATGCAACTATTTATCAATCTTTTAAATGCATACTGAAAACAAATGGACTCCTTCTATCACACAGCTTAATCACTTAATCTGATTTATTTGTTTAGCCGTCCCTATGTAAATGAACATCCCTCGTCATGTTTGCGTTCTGGTGGCGTCGGAGTATTGGATAAAAGAAGGAGACACAGTCACAGGTTGTGTCTGATGCAGCAGGGTGTGCAGTCATAATCTGCATGCGTTAGTTGCCAGTTGTTGCTATGGATTGCAGCGTTAATTTGTGTTAATTCTATGGATTCCTTCAGTTTTCAGCAGTCTGTAAAGAGTTCAGATTTCTTGTTAAATCGTTTTGTGCAATGAATCGCACAGCAGTTTTCCCATTTTAGATGTTTTAGCGACTGCTATAAACAGCCCTTAACCCCCAGCTCCCTGGGCGCCGCACAAGTGGCTGCCCCTCACGGCCAAGCTTACTCTCATGGAGAGCAAGGTTGGGGGAGGTGGAAAGTAAATTTCCCCAAGAGGGATCAATAAAGTATAATTATTATTATTAAACAACTGCATGAAGACAGCCCAATGATACAGGACCGGATGAACTTGGTGCTCATTACCATCAACACCACTACACTGTTGTATATTATAACAGTATTATATTAATGTTTTAACAATAATAATAATAATAATAATAATAATGTTTAACTAATACTAATAGTTGCACTATGATAATGTTGACTTGTGTAGTAATCAGAAAAAGTATGAAAAACGCAAATAAAAAAAAAAGTAGTGATTTCTAAATTTACTTTGACTTGTATTATATTGAAAACAATACAACAACACATTATTTAATGCGTTCCTCGTGAATTTTATTGTTTTTTACTAAATAAACACATATTCCAATTTTGGTTCTTGCAAAACATTTCAAAAAAAGTTGGGACAGGAGCAATTTAGGGCTAGTAATGAGGTAAATTGGTTAAATAATGATGTGATTTG
>JAODKM010000058.1:8982038-8996283 GCA_026780845.1 Petrocephalus sullivani | reverse complement strand
GCACTGCATCAACAATCGGCATTCATCTATAAGCGATATCACCACATGGGCTCAGGACTACTTTGGCAAACCTTTGTCAAGTACCACAATACGTACTTGCAGCTGCAAATGCCAGTTAAAACTGTACTGTGCCAAAAGGAAGCCTATGTTAATAGTGTCCAGAAGCGCCGTCGACTTCTCTGGGCTCGGAGGCATCTGGCATGGACCATCACACAGTGGAAACGTGTACTGTGGTCAGAAAAAACAGTATTTCAGGTATTTTTTGGGAGAAATGGACACAGTGTTTTCCGGACCAGCAACAAGTCCAAACGCCAGGGTCTGTCATGGTATGGGGTTGTGTCAGTGCCCTTGGCAAAGGTAACTTGCATTTCTATGATGGCACCACTAATGCTGAAAAGTTTTGAAAAGGAATGGCAACATTACAAAGTGGGGAAATGCTTTACTGTCCCAACTTTTTTTGAAATGTGTTGCAAGAACCAAAATTGGAATACGTGTTTATTTCGTAAAAAAACAATAAAATTCATAAATACATTAAATGTGCTGTTGTATTGTTTTCAATATAATACAAGTCAAAGTAAACTTAGAAATCACTACTTTCTTTTTTTGTGTTTTCCATACTGTCCCAACTTTTTCTGATTTGGGGTTGTAGTAATTGTAGTAATTAGTTATTTCTTTTTACACTGCAAAAACACCCTGGTTGTGGAATTAAGTATTTCTGGTCATGTAAAGCAGACTGTCCTTTATGACCTTTAAATACCCGGAAATCAGCAATTCATTACTCCCTGTACTTGTGAGTATATAGATTTGTTTTGAAATTATATGGAATCAAATATTATATATATATTCTGCTTATTATACGTTGTCGCATTGCAGGAGGGAGGAACGACCCATAACGCAGGCTGTGGTTGTGAAACCCCTCCAGGGGGTGCTTATTGTTGGGACAGGGGGAACACGGGAGCCAAGAACAATGGGCAGCATTGACAATAACCAAGAGGGCTTAGACAGACCAATAAAGGGGAGGTAATCAAGGAACAAACATAAGGCAGGTGTGCTTGGTTAACAAGGGGATTGGAACACGAGGCAAAACTAAACAAGACTCAGGTGTGGCTAATTAAGTGACGCCTGAGGGAAACACAGGGAAAAAGACACGCAGGGCGGGGCTGATCATGACATAAGTGACTTAGTGGATATCCTTTTCTGTTAATTTGATAATACATATTGTCACTCATGGAATGTTTTTGGCTTGACTGCAAAAGTAAAAATATTGTTCAGATTGTGATGGGTAATAGCTGTGACAATCTGAGCTCCAACAAGTTGCCATGGCATAAACTAAGAATATTAAATGTAACTGGTGATTACCGAATGTTACTCAATGCACTTTTAATGAAATATGATTAGTCATATTTCTATAGTGGTTTGTATCCCCTGTTTGGGAGACCTGCGGTTGATTTTACACTTTTTACACTTGCATTTGGGAATTCAGCATAGCTAAATGTATGCCTGTACAGTATATAACTTCACGTAGGCCTGTGATTTTACCCAAATAATCCTACATAATCAGGTTCAATCCCATGTTATTCTGACTGGTTTTACCACGGTTTAATTTTCCAAGTATGTTCAAGCTTTTACTATCATTCATCCCAAATTATGGAATAGCCTCCTATTATGTGTTATATCTGCTGACTGCTTGGACACATTTAAAATTAGATTGAAAACTGTTTCTATACAGTGACATTCCCTGGGTTTTAACTTTGAGATGCATTCTTTTAGCTGCACCTTTTTCAGTCTGAAAATAAACATTTATTTGTGCTTTTACTCAGCCAGAGGTTAAGCTGCTGTTTTTGATCATGCTCATCTTTAATTTTATTTTGTTCTATTATTGTGTTGGTGATTTTATTGTCTTTCATTACTCATATGTATGTTTTAGTGTCCTTTTTCCATATAATCTACTACTCTATTATTTATTCTTGTTTATTTTTATTGTACATTGATTCACATCGAAAGGAAAGAACTTTGGTACAACTCCTTCAAATGTGTAGTATAAATGCATGTGTCTTAACTTATTGTTCCGTTTGAATTATATGATTGGATAAATATGAGTAAGTCTCAGACAGGCACTGCAATTTGATTAAATTTCAGCTCACATGTTTAAGCTTATGTTCTATAGAGATGCTTTGCAAAAATGCAATTTAAAAAAAGAATAGCAGAACCGAGTTTGCATGTGGATTTGAAGTTGGCAGAGCCCAGAACTGGAGAGCCAATGAGATATTCGCACATTTTCAACTTAACACAGAAACGCGTTTACGCACCATTTTTGGACATGTTAATGCGACTAATTATGGTGGGTTAACGCGCTCAAAACGGATATGGTAACACGCATCCTTTGTTTGCGTTAACACATTATTTCGTGATAATGCATGTAAGATGTGCGTGTTAACATGCGAACTTTGAGCGTGTTAACGCGAAACACATTTTGACCCTTTTGGCCTTCCATATCTGTGTGCCATGTCGACACGTAATTTACGCCTTATTGACACGTACCTGTAATTTCCGCGTACTTAAGGTGTTAAGTACGCGTGTTTGAGGCGTTTTTTCCGTGTGTGCTCAAGACAACGCACGTAAGTTGAGGCGTTTATGACCCTTTGGCCTTCCATAATAAGCGTCTTACAAGCGATTCTGGAAACACACAGACTGACAATTTCAATAACACGTCCCGAAAGTCACTTTACCAACTGGGAGAAAAATACGGATATGGTGGAGAAGAACAAGACAGCAGCATAACGTATAACTGCGTTTACTGAGACACCATTAAACAGTACACCCTAGCACTCGGGTATAGTATAACCCCACTTCTTGTCTGAATCTGTTACACAAAAAGTTAAAACACATACATAATATGATTCAGCTTGTGCGATGCTGCCTAAATGTAACACGTGATTTATGAGATGTGGAAATTAGACAATTTGCACATCCCTTCTAGGTCAGTTCACCTTGCCCTAAATTGAACGTATTTATTATATAACAGAATATAATATTTTATTGAATCGATTTTAAATTCACCACATATTATTATTCTGTGTTACAAAATTCCACGACTTTTCCAAGACTTTCTAGGTTTCTAATTTTTCAAAAACTGTTCCTGGCCTGGAGTTTTCGTTCTCAAATTCCATAACTGGTATCCATGCAATTGTATAGAGGACTTTTTTTCCCAAAGATGTCGTGTTCTCGGACTTGTTGCTTGTATGGAGGAGTCAGTTTCACGACTGCCAGCTTTCCATTTGCTGCCCCCGGCTTCTTACCTGTGCTACACCGTTACTTCCCCTGGCAATACAGGTACAGCATACCTGTCCAGCAGGCGTCGGGTTCCTGGGAGCTGTAACAGCAACTTGCTTTTGAAGGATTTTTTTACTTTTCGTACTAATACGGTCATCCTTAAGACGTCCTCTTTTGGTCCAGAATTCGTTCTGAAAGGACGAGTTATGGACATCCTGATAGAACATTAATAAAAAGAAATACTTTAGATAAAAATTATATACAGTCGTCCCTCGCCACTTCGGCTTCGACTTTCTTGGCCTCAGTCTACCATGGTTTTTTCAAATATATCCATTAAAAAGTTGATGGAGACAGTGAAAATGATACAGAGTCACTTATATCCCCTTCCTATCCCTCACGCAAGTCCGTGTCTCTCATACTCGCTTCTACATCGCTACGCGTCACCCCCCTACTGCACGCTCCCTGCCGGTTTTTGTCTAATATATTGGGTAATACGAGTGTAATGGTGACTAAATGGTGTTGTTTCATGTATAGAGGGCTCTGATAATGTTAAAAATCGTATTTAGAAGGTCGTAAACAGGTTTTCTATGCTCTAACTACGAAAGTATACGATTTATAAATGAAGAATCCTACTTCGCGGAAATTCACTTATCGCGGTAAAGTCTGGAACAGATTAACCGGGATAAACTGGGGGGGGGGGGGGGGCGACTGTATTTACAATGCTACTCTTGGAAGCTGACATAACAACTTGCTCTTGAAGGATTTCTTCTACGAACACTAGGCGTCCTTATGACATGGCTGTCCCTTCTTTACTGGGACGTGACTAATGCAAAAGCAAATTCAAAGCGGCGTGCATCGTCGGCATGCATCTGGGCCCTTTGGCTTGGCATGCTCTTCTGACGCTTCTGATTGGTTATCCTGTCACGCCTACATTTGGGGCGCCACTTCTGCTAATTAACTTGCCTGAGCGGTCTGAGTTTCTGTTGCAGGCAATGTCAGACAAAGAAAGAAACGTATTCCGTTGCTGGAAATATATAAAAGAAAAACATATCCGATACGTTTCAGAAAAAGGCACACATATTTAACTTGTTTGCCTGCTGTCGAGATGTTGTCGACATCGAAACAATCTATGTCCAGCCTCAAGAAATATCTAGAGGTAAGTGCAGCTTGCTGTAACTGCCAACAGTCACAGTAAACAGCAGGGAACACATGCCTACCTTCAGCGTGCCACACCATGCTTCTAAAGTGTAATGCTCACTGTGATTTCAGCGATCTTATAATATTATATATTACCGATCACACTGTGCGATAGTGATCTAATAATCTTGTCTACGAGAGGTATGCAGACTGTACGACGACGACACCAACTCAGTTGTAAGCTACGATGTATAGGAGAACAAAACAAAATGTAAACACTGAGAGCATGGGTAAACACCACAATGAATCGCAAAGTGTGTACCGCGCTTTAAAGCCACACTTGCGCCTCTGATCCCGTTGACAGAAAATGTGCCGTCCTCCTTCAATATACTAAGGACATTTTATTATATATAGGTTCTTATATTTTAAATTATATTATCTTATACTATATTATCTTTATTAAATTGCTCAAGTATAATGGAATTTGTCAGTAGTCAGTGTTTAGTATGCTGCAATAAGGTAAACACTGCCAGGTTACAAAATTCCAAATGGCTAACGGTTGAGAATATTCATTCATAATTTAGAAAAGTAACCCAAAAGTAATCAAATGTAATTAATTACATTACTTTCATATAGTAATTGAAATAGTTACACTACTATTACATTTTAAATAGGGTAACTTCTAATTGTAACGAATTACATTTCCAAAGTAATCTTCCCAACACGGGCCATTAGGCAGTGATATGACTGTTATATCATTGCTTGATGGCATACTTAGGGGTAATACAAACTACAGTGCAATATAAGTAAACCTCATATTTTAACAAGCACAAGTATAATAGGCTCAATGCGAGCAATAATAATATCAATGTATGAGCAAATACAAACAAACGAACTGCAGCTGTTAAAACAACTTTATTTGGTTCTCTTTATTTATTTGTTTGTTTGTTGAGTGATAAGGGATTGTGACTGTTATAAGATACTAATATTCAATATATATAATGCACTAAAATTATATGTTTCTCCACATATTTGACTTTAGGTTTTGCTGAATGTTTATTGTACAAAGAACTTTGCGTTCACCAGGTACAATTTTAAACGAGGATACTTAGCAATATTAACAGAGAAAAGCGACAAATTATGTACATACATGTACATTCTTGACTTTTTGAACATCCAATGATTTTTAAGTAAACAGACATAACTAAACACAACCCAGTTATAACTGATTATATGAAAGAACAGACATATATAACAAATATAACCAGCACACAGCATAATAAATGCAGTGAAAACATTGCTCCAGAGTCTCCACAAAACGCTGCTTTAAATAATGAATGGGATAAGCGTCTTTTGCCACTAGAGGGCACTATAAGTACACAAAAATATGGATGGGGCTATTTCCACGATTATCACCCACCAAGTACTATACGAGCGCTTATAAAACAGACTAAGCTGTTTTGGTGACGAAAGAATGTGAACAATATTAACATTCTTACAACATTCTTCTTTCTCATACAGAAAATAATGGTGTATGGACCACAGGATACTTACGTGTTTATTATTCTTAAATTGTTTCATGTAATTACAATCAATACATATATTGTGCCGGATAGACAAAAATGCAGTGCATTGTATCTGATTTTGCAATGTATACGGTAATTCACAGTGTTTAGTATGTTTAAAGTCGTGTCTTCTGTCACAATTTCTGCCAAGGTATGGAAATGGAAAATCTGTCCAGCGCCGTTTCTAGCAAACTGATCCATACTTGAGACTAATTAAAATGCATTAACTTGGCTGTGAAAATATCCGTAGAAATGCATAACAAGAAAGCTTAAGAAAAGTTAACAGAACTTTGTGCACAATGACCATCATAAGAATATCATATTTTAAAAGGCATGATAAAACAAAGCACAAGTTGTTTTGTTTTCAGGCTACTGCAAATGAGTATAAATTAGCACTATTCTGTAGGATTTTGAAGCACCCTGAAGTGGCATTTAGCAAATGTTTTAATGATAATTTTACTATTCTAAATACATTTTTATTACTAAATATGTATTTGAGAGTTGATGAAATGTGGTGCTCATTTATGGTAACATAAGGACAATAGTACTGCATCAATTCTCCAAACTGCTTCACTGAGATGCCCTTTCAGACTTGGACAGGTTCACCACCTGCTACATAAAGTTCTTCACTACTAGTGCCAGGGCAACAATATTAAATGCACCCTGAAAAAGCCTCTGTGCAATCTCTAGGTTTCAGGCCTGCAGAATGTACAAATACATTTTCACAGTTATTTGTCTTAGCTTTTAATCCCCAAACAAACTGAGGCTAAGCTTTACAACGATGCGAAAACGGAGAACATAACAGTACGACTTAAGTTAAACAACGCTAATGGTTGTTGTTAAAAGAATCAAGTCGCTTTACAGAAGTGTTATAGATTTTTTTTATGTGCGAATAAGTCACCTTTTTTTCTGTAGCATCTGCAGGTACAATGGCGTAGGAGGGAGTTTGAGACCGGAGGGGGGGCAACTTAATAATTTAAATATAAAGGTCTGTTTATTGACCCCCACCCTGGTTCCTAACCACTTGTGCAGATGCTAATTATAATATTATTATTATAGTGTATTGGAGATATTAATTTCTCCTGCTGCTTTTTCGGGTTGGGGGGGGGCATCCTGGGGCCTGTCCCTGGTGGCACAGGGCACAAAGCAGGGGCATGCTCTGGACAGGATGCCAATCCATGACAGGACAGATATATGTGCACACTTTGGGCATCTTTTTAACAGCAGGGCAAAACCCACGCTGCATGGGGAGAACATGGGGGGCGCCACTAGAGATTTTCGGCCCCATGAAAGCATACCAATCCAGTTCTGTTCAGTGGCCCTTGGAATCACCCTAACTGCCCCCATCCCCCTTTTATGATGCCCATGAATGCACACATACAAAGTGGAGCCAAAACCCAACCCCCAACCGTGTAAGTGTGAGGCTGTAGTGCTATCAGCTGAACCCCCGTATGACCTGCAAGTGTGGAATTACAGTCCTTAAAGCAATTCCGATATGATATCTTATATAATATTATCACCGTGTGGTTAGTTATTTAAACTGATCGGCTGTATTTTCTTTTATGGTGTGACCTTCCCAGGCAACATTATTGCATTAGCTATATGGATTACACCGTAAGACAAATTAAATTAGAATGAATCAAAATATGTCCAATAATTCCAAGCTGTGGCTCACAACCTCTTTGAGTGCATTCCTTGTGATGGGACAGTGGATTGCTGTCTAATTTAGTTGCTCCTTGAGTTCAAGGTCTGGATATTGAACTATGGCCCAGTGCTCTTCCTTTTACATATTAGAGTATATCAGAGTATCAGAGTATAATGTTGCTGGTATATGTACTGAATCAATGCCATGGTAAATGGATACAGCCACTAAAAATAATTATATGTCCACATGATACTTCCTGGGTAGCTGGGTGCTCAGTAAACTCCCCTAGCTGCTGTTTAGAGGATGGAATTTTGTCTGGCTGTTTCGTCTTGTTTGTTTGACTATTTTCTATGTTCAATGAGTAATGCTGGACACTTTTTATACATGGATTGCAACTGTCATAACAGCTCCTCTGCAGTAAACTTCAAGATTAGATCCATGTTGCTAGGGAGGTAAATGTATTTGAATATGCTGACTCAGCTCTCCTGTGCTGCCTCCCTCCTCTGCTCCACGAACACCAGGTGGCAGAGTGAACTCCTCTACGTAAACATTATTCACCTCACACATGGATTTTGATCCGATCTAAACCTTTAAGATCAGCGCTTGGTTTAAAATGTCAAACAAATTGGTTTAGGAGGTACACAGACTTTAAAAAAATAGCTTTTGTGTCGAAGGCTGATGTAAACTTTGCAAGCACTCTATTGTTTTCTAGGAAAGTGTCTGCTGGACTACAGTCGGGTAATCCCCAACTGTTGTGCTGTTGCTTCCTTTGTTTATTCCGCATAAATTTAAGAGAACCTCACATGCTTGAGATGACAGAAGAACAACGTTTACATTATGGACCATATAGTGAGTGAAGAAGTCTCTTGGCTTACAGAATCCAAGGAAATACAGACAGAGTCTAAAATAACTTCACGTGAGTGCTGTGGATTAAATTCAGTACACTTTGGCAACTTTTATGTACCTTTTATGTGTTTACATTCCAGTTTCCACATGACCTCCATACACTTAAATTCTTCTAAATCTTCAACATTTCACAGGTTAGAAAATGCACCTTTTTTTTCTATGCCTCTAAAAACACTTCGGAATTCAAGAAAAATGGAATATTCTCGTTACGGCGCAGAAGAGCAGTGTCCTGGTTTTTTCTTGCAAAAAAAAGAAAGAAAATAAATAAAAAATAAAATGATAAAATAAAATCACAAAAAAAACACCCTTAAATGCTACTGTTCAAAGTGTCGACCACAGTGCACCGCATGGTAATAAATACAGTATATAAATAATTTACAAGCACCTGAGCAAGGACTCACAGCACCTTTCTGAGGCAGAGCACCAAGGGCTACGCTCAGTCCTTATCTTCAAAACACCAGAGACGCCAAAGTTTGGGGGTGCAAAGGGTTCCATAGTGCAAATGAGGGTCTTTATCTGTAGACTGGCACCCCACCCTTTGCTCTTCTACTTCCTGTCTGCGGCGGTGATGTGGGGCTTGGGGGTTTGTTTGGGCGCTGGCCTAAAAGTCAAAGATAAGATACCGCAGATTGAATCTAGACTTGTGCTACACCATGGATTCCCACAAAAACAATATCCAGGCATTATGCATTACTAAATCATCTTATTTTGATGTTGTTTTGCAGAGCACTTTTTTCTGAATAATGAAAATCGTTTTATTATGATTTATTATGATTCAATTGACACCGATACTGGAATTTGCATTCACTGATGGCAGAAACTTTACATTAGCATGGCGATATTTACTTGAAAAAAAACTCCCTGCCTTGCGCCTCTGACCTCTGGAATAGGCTCCAACCTCCCCGCGACTTTGAATAGGACAAGCGGTTTCAGAAAATGGATGGGTAGATGAATCCCTCTACACAACAAACCCATCGAGGGTTAAATGCAATACATCCCGTCTCATTAACAAACATGATCAAACACCAGTATTTACAGACACTAAAGTAAGTCTATTAGTAGTTACCATTCCCATTGTAATGTCAGATTTACTGGCAGGAGGTGACTGCTAGCACACAGCTGATACAGTGAAAACCAGCTGGTCCAGATTACACTAATTGCCAGTGTGTGTCTGGTGCTGTAATATAGCTTTCAGGCAGTTTAAGATCGGCATCTGTTGTGTTTTATGTATTCAGGTCTTTTTAGTGACCGTTTCACTTCTATTTTTTTCCCGGTTAAAGCAGCTTGAATGTGATGTCAGTGGTAATTTCTTTGATAAATAGTAATTTGTTGGGACTGTGGTTTGCTTCTTCCCGCACAGTCGCGCAGCTTCCTGTTTATTTTATCACTTGGGGTATCATGAGGTATCAAGGACATAAATATCCAGGCTGCCATAACAGTGCAAATGATTCAAGAGTTCTGCTGGCCTTTGCGTTTCTCATGCTGTGTATCGGAGCCGGGCGTGACGGGCCGGGGTGAAATCAGGTGACCGCTGCAATCATTCTCATCACTTTAGCTTTATTTTCTGTTCTATTTAACTGCCCCAAAGAAACTACACCCTGCCTGAGCCCATCCACAGCCTGAGATGCATTTTTTTCTCGTTCGGTTTAGATCGTTTAAATTACAGGTAGTCCCCGAATTACGATGCGTTTCGATGACCCCATCGTAACTTGAAAATATCGTAAGTGGAGACATGGCCTAGCCTACCCAGGAGTCATAAAGAATGGTGATCAGTATGGGGTAGTATACAGTAATTTGTTAAAAATTTAACTCTAATTTAAAATATGGGTTCTAACACAGACATAGCTGAACTCTGTTGATTACTGGCCTTGTTGCTCCCCACCATTTGCGTTAGCCCCCTCCCCAGTTTAGCACCCTACCTTTCCCACCCCTGTCTCATGTGGTTCTGGTTGTCATCGTGCCGCAGGCAAATATTAAACACAGCTTGCTGGGGTCTTTGCAGGAAATGAGCCGTCTTTGATCATGCAGTTGTGGAGAAGGTTGGTTTTTGTTGTAGCTGAGGTTTATTTATTAGGTAAATATGTGGAAAAAGTTGCACTGGTAGATGTAATTTCACACTAGGGTGTCCACTTACCTGACTGGCTGTGGGACAGAAGGCACCGGTCTGGGGACACTGGGGACAGGGACGGGTAAGGGGACACGGCCACCTACGGTCGAACAGCCACGTCCAAGACGAGGGGTCCTCCCTAGGGGGTCTGCAGGGAGGGGCTTCTGTGGAGGGCTGGGTTTCTCACTCTCCTAAGAATAACAGGTAATAGGAGAATTCTGATCACTGATACCTGCTGTAAACGTGCTTTTTCCATTGCTTGAATTGTACTGTAACACAGTTACCACTAGAGGGCAGAAATATGCCATTTCACTCATTCATTGCGGCCAGGAATTGCCACCTCTCCTTCGTGGCAGTTGTTTCCACTGGGCATGTGATGAAGAGATATCATGTGTCACTAATCTGTCTGGGGAGTATGATGTAATGACGAATGTCTGCTACTTTCGGCAGCTGTTGCGCGTTGCAAAATGAGAAAACGAAATATTTCCGTTGCAGCAAATGCGGTCAAGTGCCAAACATCCTAACTCCCAGTCCCTAATTTTTGCCCTTATTAATGGTCTTGCTGCATTCTGAGACTTTCACGAGGCATTTTTGCCATTCCCTGAGAAGTGCGCTATTATTAAGTGGGACGGCTGCATTGAGAGTCCTTGTCTCCAAGCATTTACCATACCAGTGATTGCAAGCAGCTGATTTAACTTAAATCGCCTTAATCGCCGGAGCAGAATAAACCTTTCCCTTGTGAGCTGATCTCATTATTCCACTATGGAAAGAGTTTGTCATGGGTGCACAGTCTTTTTCCTGGCCTGATGGAGCAAAGGTCTTTACACTGTACATTATCAGAACAATACCTATGCATATGTCTGTTGCGATTTCGCATGCTAGACTCAACTGTATTGTGCTGTGCCGATTCCAAACCATTGCTGTGGGAGCAGTTGTTATAGGATTGCAAATGCTCATGTTTAGGACAGAACACAGCGCAAATGGACTATTCAGCTGAAAAGGACACTGCTTTATAGTGGCCTAACAAATCTGCAGTATTGTTCATTCGCTCCCAGCCGCTTTATACTTGCACTATTAGTATGAAAAAGCTTGGCCACAGAATCTAATGATTTAGACTAGAACAGCCTTTAATAAAGGACTAATGAGCTTGGGCTGTTTTGTGGTGCAATCGCTCAGAACTGCGGCCTCACACCTTTTTGGCTGCTGGTTCGATTCCTGCCTAGACTGTGCGTGTCGAGTTGTGTGTGACTGTGGATATTCCCTTATAAGTTTGCTGTTACTTTATGATAAGGTGAACTGGTATCTCTAAATGGTCGGCAGTGTGTTTGTGACCTTTGCACTAGCATCCTGTCTAGGGTGTCCCCTGCCTTGTGCAGTATGGGGTATAATCCCTGACGGTTGCCACCCTATGCTGCGTGAGCGGTTATGGAACATTGGTGGATGTTTTGCACCCTGTGATGATGTATTTGCTGGTTTCCCAGTCACTACCACTGATTAATCTGTGCTATGGCACATGTCCCAAATGCACCAGTTCAATCAACGTCTCAGTGATCTGCCGAGGATTTCAAATCATGGGGCCAAATGGCTCATCAGACATGGAATAACATGGGCCATTTTCAAAAAAGGTGGGCCATCGGACTAAGGGGCTAACGCATGCATTTTATAGTTCTCTTAGAGATGTGCACGTATACCAGCCAGTCTGCTACCATTCCTGTGTCCAAAGACTGCTTATTGTATCAGTGTCAAATTCATTATTATTTTGAACACTCGCATAAGTTTTAACTATAACACAACATCTATAGAGTGCCTGGAGCAGGCGTTTACTGCTTGCATTGCAATATTTTCCTCTTCTTGTCATGTATAACTCTACAATGCACACTCAGTTTCTTGTTAATAGATATATCCGTAGTTTCATCACACAACAGACTAATAGCTGGAGACTTGGTGACTTTATTTTCGTCCTTTTTTCATGTGCAAGAGATTGGATCAACTCCTGCTTTGTCTGAGGTGTATGTCACGGTCTTGCCCACATTCGCAGAAGAGATATCAGGACAGTTCAGCTGGTTCAACAAGGTGACAAGGCTTTCAAATGTAGTTATTGCTAGATCTTCTTCTACTATCCAGAAGGCAGCTTTCAATGAACATTAAACTGCTGCCTCTTTTACATTCATTACTATTGCCACAGCTTGCACTATGGACCCAGGCATGGATCCAGCAACCACAGCCTATTTCTACAGCGGTCCATAATGGCCTCTACAGTCAGCATGTCTAATGAGGGTCCTTGTCTTCTAATTTCTACACTCTTTATTAGCCAAAGCATTACTTTCGTGAAGTTTTATGCAAAGCTAGAAAGGCATGCAGTATTTTTCCTCATCATATTCTAACCATGAATATTCCCTCAGCCATTTATTATGAAACGGTCTCTTATCTACAGCCTTATCTGACTGCCTAATTTCACAACTCCTCATCAGCGAGGAACAATCTGCTTCCAGGTGTGACAAATCATTTGTTTCCACTGTATTTGCAGCTACGTCGGATATCACCGATAGTCTATCAGCTGAGTTATTAGTTTCTCCCTCATCGACTTCTTGTTTGCAAGCTGGGATCCTTGAAAGAACTCCAGAATCAAGCAAGATTCATTTCCTGATTTGCTCTTGTTGACCAAGTTGTATATACAAGAAAGCACAATATGTATGGCATAAAATTTCTACTTCCGATGTAAAATTAGCCGATATGCTTCAGTTGGTACTAGGGGTGTAACGATACACTCAACTCGATTCACGATTCTGAGTTCACGATACGATTTTCTCACAAAAATATTCCTTATTTCTCCAAACTGTGCAAAACATGTCTGGTGTGGTGAGGTATGCCTTCTCTAGAGGAGAAAGCAGTGGGTACATCTTAGCATTCTCCTTCCAGGACAACAGACGTTTCTATACAGATGTCTATTTCTATAGAGACAGGGTGACCAGATAATCCATGCCATCCCGGACACTTTGAGCTAGAACTGGATTTGTAAACTTCCATTTCAATTAAAAGAACATGGATTTCACTTAAGCTCTGCGTTCTTGCTGCGTGCTGTAAGTCTCATGCACGTGTCACAAATGTTAACATAAAACAAACCAGTGAAAGCATAAGAAGAAATTAAGTATCTAGCCAAGCACATGAGCCTTCCAGGTTTAAAGTAATTTGTAAAAGCTGAAGTAGCTCAAAGTGTCCGGGATGACATGGCTTATCTGGTCACCCTATATATAGACGTTTCTAGGTTATTAGTGTTTTACAATGTCTTGTCTTTATGTTGGCGTATGAGATTACTGAAAAGCCAAAAAGCTGGGCGACACCTCACGTTCCGCCTGAACCAAAAACCGATGTCGAAGTCGAATACGCAGTGCGGACTGACGTGGACCTGACGTCGTGACATCAAATGTAATGTTACACCGTTCTTTCTGCCAAGTACTTGTTCTCGTAAAAAAGTAGCAATTCATTTTCCACATCCGCTGATTTCAGCTACATGTACACCGATTTTTAACCGATTCCCGATGCATCATTACCTGCCTAACTGGTACAGGCACTACACATTTTTGGAAGGGTTAAATGAAGTTCACAATTGCC
>JAODKM010000058.1:8954307-8967650 GCA_026780845.1 Petrocephalus sullivani | reverse complement strand
CCACATTCTGGTTCTCTGCCTTTCATTGGCCTCCCTGCCAGTTATAAAAATGTGAACTGTGTGTGGGTCCCAGAGGACCAGATTGGAAAACACTGCACTAAAGGTATACAGTAAGGGAATGCTGCAGAGCCACTAGGTCTATAGCACATGGCATGTGTTACTGAGCAAAGAGTTGCTGCTTAGTGACGGGGACAGAGGGCACTGTAACCCTCTGCACCATCCTCAGTTTTCTCTGAGCACCTTGTTACAACAAACAATTATGGGAGTTATGTATAAGCAAGGAATCTGCCCCCTTGCTGACCGGTACCTGTGCTGTGTCTTCTAACATTGGTTTCTTCACTCTCGCATCTACAATCCCCCTCAAGACAATGTATTACAAGGTCTGGCATCGTACTAAATTAATATGCAGATCGCATATGCTTCTGTTCCACTTTTACGGAGAATATATTAGAGACATACTCCTGCAGTGCTACAAGGCAAATGCATATCAACTATGGCAATATGTTGTCAAATGTTGACATACATATGTAATATCCATTAAAGGTGTGATTCATCCATTTTCAATAAGTGTTTACCCAATTTGGGATCTCTGCTGAGCCTGGAGCCTAACACAAGCTGTAGCAGACATGGCATAAATACCATTACACAATTACACAAGCAAAACACTATACAAAACACCCATAGCCTGGATGTTATAGTAGAAAACCATGCTGGAAAATGCACTTATCAGTGGAAAATGTTATTCCCTGTAATGGCTGCCTTTCTTGCTCTATCTGACCCTCAGCCCATCCATACTGCACCAGTTTGAGAGCACATGGCACTTGTCACAAATTCATCCAACCGACAACGCGTGTGCGAGAATGAGTCTGCAGGAAGACTGGAGATAAGAGAACCCAGTGCCTGCACGACACATGACCCCCCAGCGACACACACAGCACAGCAGATAAAACCTAACCAGTGATGGCTGCGTGTCTTTGGCCAGAGCTCTCCATGAACTCTGCCACAGTGTGCACTGTCATGCCGATCTGTCACCTTTATCTGTCTGCTCTTTCTGTTTTAAGGGCCAGGAGTTACTCTGGCTCCCACAAAGGAGCATGTCACTAGTATAAACTCCACCGATGAGCACAGAAGAAGTGTCAGGAACAAAAAGCCTTCTCGAGCTAAAACAGCTGGCACTGTTCAGAATTTCCTCAACAGGAAGGCATATATGAGCAATGCAAATCATCTCTGCAGCTGCCATAGCTCTGCACAGGGGTCACAACACTGGGTTTGTCTCCTTCCATTTTAATCTGGATTCCTACTAGCCATCTCCTCTTACAGCCAAAGCCTGTCTAGTATGTTTGCATGCATGCATGTATGTATGCATCTATCTATTTATCTATCTATCTATCTATCCATCCATCCATCAATCAATCAATCATCCATACTCCTATACACCCAAGTGGTGAGGATGCCGATTGGTCAACAATCATTAACCAGATCCTCAATCAGCTGCATTTATGACTCTGGCATAATATTGTTCATAATAAAATAGTAAGGTGTGCTTTGTGATATGGCATCGATGCAGGACAAAAAAAAGATAACTGAAACCATCACCATAAGACTTCAGCTTTGACTTTAATAGGCCGGGTCTAGTACACATTACATATATTAGTTAAATTCATAAATTCATAAAAAGTCATTGTTTTCATTGTGATGATTAGCATCATATCAAGCTCCGTAACATGATGCTAAGACCACAGAAAGTAAATCTAGTGTTTGTCCAATATGTTTCACACACAAGGCAGAACATATTTCTCACATACTGGTGCTTATATTCTTGACAGTTACTCTTGCCACAGACTATAATTCTTTCATAATACATGCATATGATATGAAAGAATGATAAGCTTTTTTTACAATTGTTATAAAACAACGAGTGCTAGGGTGCAGCTGGCAATCTTTCGAAACATTCACAGCCTAGACATCGTCATTTTTAATATATTATTGAGCCTTTCGGCATCCATGTCATAAAGACAAAGGACTAAGCCCTTCACCTTAACGTGAATCTAGTGCAGAATTCGAAAAGACATGAGTAAACTCAGTTACTACTATTGAAAAATGCTACCTCAAACACTGAACGATCGGGCATGTCTGCTCTCAACTGATTCCCTCTGAAGGAATGAAGCCAGCCTTTTCTCACTTGGGGGGCAGACACTTCAGCCATCTGCACCTTTCAATCAGAAAACAGCCTACCCTCGAAGGAAGTACCAGCACTTTATGCAGATATGCAGCTGGCTCGCTGGCATACGCCCAGCTGGCGTGGTTATCGCAACTTAACAATGAAGTGCTGGCTGTCACTAATCCACAAAACTACCCGCCCAGCACCTCTAGTCACATCCACAGCCTCTCATGCCTTTCTGTGGATTTTCATCTTCACGCACCACTCAAAATTCTCAAGCCCATCGGCAGTCTGTACAGAGAGAAACCCAGGCAAACTGCCTACAGTACCATGTACAGAAATATTATTTCTATTATTGTTAGGGCATTTGGATACACAGATTGACACCATACTACTGCAGCCAAAGAGAAGATCTAGAATGAAAGTTCAACTGTTCTCTTCGGTATGTCTGGCACCATGCCTACCGCCATCTGAACTGAACAGGAATCAGGTCTGGGAGAAAAAGACAAACAAACAGCCCCAAACATCATTTACACTTGGCCTACAGAATCTGAAGACACCGAGAGTATGCTAATGCCATTCCCCGAGTTACTTCACGATATTTTAACAACAGTAAACTCAGGAAGTTACAGGAATTCCCTGGAGTGAAGGCAGCGCCATTACTTCCACTTCAGAACAATCACAGGTCTTTCATAGAGCTTTTCATAACATCTATGTTTCCAGACACAATAACTGAACACTGAAATAGCAGAGGTGTGTGTGTGTGTATATATATATATATATATATATATATATGTATGTGTATACAGTGTGTATTTGCAAGCCCTGCGGAAATGTCTTTAGTTCCTTTGACAACTCTTAATGCATTCAATTTTATTCTAGACTAGACATTTACTGTCGGCAACCTTAGTTTAACAGGTTTTTCTTCGTATAATTGCTAGTGTGCCATAATGTTTACTGAAGATTATACTTCTGCATTTATTTATTTTGTAGATGCTTTTATCCAAAGCATTGCGCAGTTGAGACAGCAGTATCACGCATTCCCTGGAACAATCTTCGTTAAGGGCCCAATGGTGAAAACTCTCTACTGACCATGAGATTTGACCCGAAAGACTTCCAGTCACAATCAGCAGCAGGCTCTAGACAAGTTCAGCTGTGCTGGCTGAGAAATCACACCCAGAAGAACTGCTTGCAAAGCAGATAGACTGGCCACTATGCCACCAACATTCTTTGGATAGCAAGAGAATAATATCGCATTGTGTATATAATAATGCATATATATAATAAGGTGCACATCAAGTATTGATATCAAGTGGAAAGAATTTCAGTGACAAATCTGGTAAGAGCCCAATAATGAGGCTGTCCCAACCAATCCATGCAGAGATCTGTTGTCCCCAGTGTCTGCAGGTCCTATTTCCATTAAATGTGCTGGTTCTGTCTATCTCACGACAATGTTTGGGCCCCATAAGTTTTCAAAAGGATGTATTTCACTAAGGTCCCCCCCCCCCCCCCTCAAAGCTTCCTCGAGTTTCTCAACAGCTTATGCTGGGTTGTTTTATGAGCACATAATCGCCAATAGTGTTACTCTGCAATGCATGGATGTCGTCCAACTAAAACAGAGAGCCGTGCCTTCACCAAAAACATGGTGCTGTGGCTTTTGATGGAAGTGGGGGTGACAACAGAGCCATCCACACGAGAAGCCCCCCCAGCTCGGGTAAAGATTACAGTGTTTCAAATTATATGCATGAAGAAAATTCCAGTGGCATGCATAGTTATGTCAAATACTTACGCTTTTTTTTCTTTTCAAAAGGCTTTAGAATCTGTCTATGCAGTCCCTATGTTCCCTTAAAAACCCTCCAAGGGGCTGTCATGTGACTCGTACTACAGCTGATTTTTAACAGCGAAGGCTTAAGCCCAGGGACCTGACATAATCTCTTATAAACATCTGAGCAACAATACATAAAAATAAATTATATGGTACAGATATTTGCACATGGTAGCAATCAGGTTTTGGTGAATAGCAGTGGAATCGTAATGGAATTCATTCTTACTTACAGTCAAAACATGTAAAAAAAATAGCTGCTTGTAATCCATATGTACTGCAGTAACATGAATTGTCTGTGGTCTTATCTGGAGAGCGCTAATCAGATTTAGTGAAACAACTAATGTCATCGGCAACTAACCACTGATCCTTATGCAACTCAGAAAATCCTTCAACAGGAGGAAAATGAACTGTGAATTAAGCTTAAATATCACAAAGCAGATCCCAATGAACAGCAAAATTCTGAATTGCACATTTATTGTCTTCCTGGCTTCTGACTCATTTTTGACCTTTCCCAGGGTGATACAAAGGGCTTATGTGGTTAATGAAAGACTCATGGCTGTAATAGGTGAGAAACGTTACTTTAACAAGAAACGTGCACTTGTGCTGATAGTTTTTAGGCTTTTCAAGTTTTATGGGATTTAAGATTAAAAGTGCCAGATGATACTTACCCTGTGGAGGGGGTCATGATGCAGCCCCCCCGATCTACTGTCATGCGGCAGCCGCACCCCCTCTCGGGCGTGTCGTGGTTCATTCCAAAATTGTGTCCAAGCTCATGTGCCAAGGTCACCGCAGCCCCGAGAGGATTATCTGAATGATCCTGTAGGGGGGGGAATCGTCATTTCATGTCACTATTAATTCCACAGAAAGAAAAGAAATTATGTTACCCTAAAAATGTCTTTGAAAGAATGTTATAATTATTATTATTATTATTATTAGTAGTAGTAGTAGTAGTTCGCTTGTGCTCAGTTTGAAATGTACAGCAGTCAGAGGGCAACGCACCAAACAGGATTTTAGTCCATCTTGGGGGACACGACCCGTTCCCACAAACTTAGTGACAGCATTTCCCCAAACTACTTATATTTAGATGGTGGGAGGAAATCCATGCAACACAGAGAAAACATGCAAACTGAACACATATGGGGCTGGAGGGAGCAACCCTCAATCCTGGAAGTGGGAGGCGACACATAGACAATGTTGAGCTTATGCCCAGATCATTGAGAGTACTGTGAGAGCAGTTAAAGTCTGTTTGAGTTAATAGCCTGTAAAAGGTCCTTCCTTTCCTGGATTATTTTATTGATGATGAGTCTTCTGTGGCTCATTGAATATGCACTGAGCAATCAGTTGTTTTTTGGTGAAGGACAATCGCTGTTGATGGGAATCCCATATGGAAGGCCAACGTGAACACAGAAACTATTCTGCCTTTGCGTATCCATAATCAGTTACCTCTCAGGCTGCACATTCTTTTTAGATTGTATAACTTTAATAGCTGACGTGGGAAAAACAACACTTCTCAGTTTTGACCCCTTAAATGATCCCTCATTATAAAATGTAAAAGAAAAAACCCACTGTTACTGGGTCATTCGTTTTCTGTCACTTGCACAGGGTCATTCCTCACTACACCATTACAGTTCATATTTATTGCCTAAACTTTGTGTAATTTAATAAGGCTGTTTTAATTCATGAAATAAAAATCAGTGACTGTCACAAATCGCGGGTCGCCTGAGATCCGCGTTCCCTTCTTCCCCTCGTGTTGGGTTTATACTAATGAACCCATTCTGCGTATGGTTACAAATCATTAATTCATAGCTTATCAGAAATTCTGATGATACATTTTACATTTATTTTTGCATTCTGCATTTTCCCAGACACTCTTCCATGCATTGTGCAAGAAATTCTGAAGTCATTCCTTGGACAATGCAAACTAATGACTGTGTCAATTTTTCCACATACAGATGAATGCAGGAGGGACAGGATCTCTGTGGTGACGCAACCATAGCATCCGAGTCCCATCTGAAGTGTTTACTCACCATGACGATGCCACCTGACTGCTCTGCGGTGCACATGCTCATTATGGGCGCCATGCCAATGGTGGTACCTTGAAAGTAAACTCCACTGTTGGGGCACAACTCAGAGGTCACTCCAGGACACAGCAGTTATACATACTGTACTGTTAAATATATCTGATAAAATTGCATATGTGTGCAGTGTTGTAGTTGTGGCCGAGTGGTTAAGGCGACTAGAAATCCATTGGGGTCTCCCCGCGCAGGTTAGAATCCTGCCAACTACGGTGTAATTTTGGGGGCAGAGTGTAGCTCAGCAGATTAAGCCTCTGTGCCTGTGATCGGACGGTCGCCTTGAGCAAGGCCCTTAACCCCCAGCCCGCTAGACACTGCGCAAGGTGGCTGCCCTTCATGCCCAAGCTTGCTCTCATGGAGAGTAAGGTTGGGGGAGGTGAGAAGGCAATTTCCCCATGGGGATCAATGAAGTATCTATTAAATTTAGCTATGCATACCTGACCAGCTGGGCATTGTCATGAGGCCTCTGGGGCAACAGCTTCAGCCTCCTCCAGTCAAGGAATTCATGCAGCGTAGTGAAAGGGTCCTGCGTGATGGCACACTTGTCTGTGTCGCTCCAGACTTCCAGGCCCACAAGGGCCACACGGATGTTCAGGGCCCTGTAGAACTATGGGACATAGGATACTGCCTGACATTGTACCTGTGCAATGAACAAGGAATCACTGAATCTATTTGCTCACCAGGTTTATTCAGATGCAGAACAGAAGAAATTCTTGTTAATTTTACAAATTGTGCTATTGTGCATGTGCATATATTCTGGTGTTAAACAGTGTTCTTTCTCAGAGCATATATATACTTACTACCCAGATATATAGCTTTAATAATTTTCTTTAACTGGATAAGATTTTCACACAGTACTGTGTATTTTTCACAGAGTTGACTTACTTTGTATTGGTTCATTTTCATTGTAGGTATAATGAGATTTTTGTTCATGCACCCAGTTCAACAGGAAATGGAATGTGTTCTTCCTCCAGCGTGCCCAGTCACACTTACCTTGTCCACGTAATTAGCAATCTCAGCTAGCCTCTGCTTCACTTTCTCCACATCCTTCCCTTGCTTCTGAAACTGGTACACAGTTTAATAATGATTTTCTTTTTTTCACAGGCCTTCATTGTTCTTTGTTTTTGCAATCACAGATTCTACAGACTAGTCTTTGCCATCTGCAGTAAGGTGGAGAAATGGCTGAATATGAAACATACACCCCCATATATGATGATTACTACTGCCTCTCGTTTCTTTGTTTGGCTGGGTGACTGAGCAATTCCCCCAATTCCCTGCAAACAGTTAATCTCTGCAGCTACTCCTGCCCCACTGATGTAGCTATAGCATCCAGGTGTACTACTTAATTTCAGTACAGCATGGTCAGGTCTTGATGTGGTTGTCAGACTTCAGCATTGACGAGCAAGTCGAAACTGACCTCTCTGTTGTCAGCGACGATGATCAGCTCCACATACTTCGTGGTCTTCTGAGCATGTCTTTTGTTCTGGAGTAGAACAGAAACACAGACAGCGAGCCTAACACTTCACCTTTGACCCATATATCTTCAAAGCAACCAAAGTCAACACTGTTTATACATTCACATTTTATTTATTTAGCAGATGTTTTAATCAATTCAATGTATATGTTTTGGGGAAAAAAAACAGTCCCTTGAGGAATTGGGGGGTAACGGTCTTGCTCAAAAGCCCAATGGTAAAGTCACACAGCCAACCACAGGATTTGACCCTACAGACATCCAAGCAGAGGTGCATTGGGCAAACCGACTGAGCCAAACAACACCACCAGATGGTGGTCAGGGTACTGGGGGAAGATAGTGATGTACTAGAAATAATGTAGCAATAAGTTAACTGACCTACAATAACACTTAAAGATCACTGTTTCTCAAAGCAGTCCTCAAACTAGGAAACTGGGAGAGAGCAAAAACATGGACCGTCTGAGGGTCCCCAAGGATCGGTTTGAGAAACACTGCTATAGATAATATGATTTTATTTAAGTCAAGGGAAAATGTATTTAAAATGGGGAGGGGTCACCCCAGATGGGACTTGGACACACAGTCTCTAGCTTAAGAGGCTGATGCCTTATCCATTAGGCCATTGGTGCAGTGCAAGTACAACCTCAGGATCAAAATTGTATTTACTAGCAGAAACTTTTATCAAAAGGGGTGTACATTACTAAGAAAGCAGCATCAGACAGTCCCTGGAGCAACTAGGGGTTAAGGGCCTTGCTCTGGGTCCCAAAAGTAGGCAGAGGCTTAGGTGACATTAACACGCAATGTATAGCATACTAAAAAGGAAGAGGCGTGGTCAGGAACAGGAGACAGGCGTCCTGCAAAGCAAGACATCTACTACTGAACCACCAGTGCTCCACAACTGCCCCGGGTGTTTCAGACCTAAAAAGTGGAATTCACATTTTCACACGAGCTGAATATTTATTAATGCAAAAAAATGGATGGCATCATCATTTGGAAAAAAATGAAATAAGACTTTCGGTATGAAACGACCCACCGCCACTCCACCATCTCTAGGGCCTCTCAATATGCGCATTTTGTGAGGCGTGCCAGTGCACTGTCAGAACATGCTGTTATGATGTATTTTGCAGTGCAGTCCAGAAGGGGAGGACGACAGGGCTGCTGGGAACTGACAGGATCGTGGAGTATCTTTGGCCATTTGAAGGGGAGTACTCCTGTAAAAGCCTAGCTTTGGGGAGTAGCACAGATTCATGCACTGGCCGGCCGTCTGGTCCCACTGGCTCCCGTGACCACCAGGGTAGTGTTTTTACTTGGCGGCCCATTTTTTTCTATTTCTGCAATACGGACCCTTAACGTCTTAGCAGCCCGCTGATTTGTGGGCTAAGTGTCCGCTCAGGTCAGGGCTGGAATGCTTTTCCTGAAGGTACCCTACCCACCATGTGGTAGGTCAATACTACAATCAGTCATATCAGAGCTTGCAGCCTGCAGAGGCCTGAGCGTAAAAGCAGCAGGACTGATCTGTTAGATGTTCTAGATATTGGTCTTTCCTTGTATGGAGGGTGATGTGTGGCTCTGGGATGCTGTGCCTGTCAGAATGCCGCTGGATCACGTCCCAGGGTCAGCTGAGAGATACCGTTTGGCCCTTGAACAAGACCCCCCCAATCTGACTCTGCTTTCTCAAAAATATCTAATAAATAAAATGTGATGGTACAACTCGGTGTTGTTGTTTGGTGCATCAGCACTGACTATACTATGTATTTTTTACAAAACAGGGCTCATATTTTTCACATTTCAGGCTCAGAGCAGAGAAAACATTGAACTTCATGACATTTAGCATGATGCTAGCTTGAAATCGCAATAAAAATTCACACTCTAATTATAAGCCAGGGACTGTCGCCCGATTATTTGTTTTTCAATTACCATCATTTTATGGTGGTAGTTTCTTTTGTTTATTCCTTGGGTTGGAAATTACATTCCCCTAGTGTTTCACAATATTGTTTGTAATTTCCAGTAAATATTAATGCCCTGATAACTTAAAGTGTATAAAAGAATAATGTTGACAATTTCCTCTGTAGACCTTTCAAAATATTCCCCTCTGAACATGGCATTTGCCAGACAGATAAGGGAAGCATGGTATCTTAATTGAATGACATGCAAAGTCATCAGATAAATGCCTAGGAAGACAATAAACAAACTGTTTGAAGAATAAATCCTGAACTTAAAGGGAGAGCACATTTGGAAGAGTATCATAAATCCTGACAATAGGTTTGCGAGGAAGGAAGGCAGTGTGGGCTTTTCAGGATATCTGTGATTCATAGCCATCACAAGAGAACCCTGTTTGGTGTGTCCCTTAAAAGAACATAAAGGAAAACCAGTGTCACGCAGAGTGTCACGAAATGCATTGCGATATGGGAAATAATACCCTTCTTGTTTGTTTCAGGCGATTTCAGTTAGTCTAGAGGCACAACTGGCTTTCAGATTACTGTGTGATAAATCTTACGTGCTGAAACAGATACATAATTCTGTTTTTTTTTTTTTTTTGCTGTGGACCACCATAAAAATGGATGGCATATACAGAAATTCACGTTAAGCAGTACAGTTGCCTTTTTCAGAAACAAGATCTCTTTTTAATGCATTTGGAAGTTCTGCCGTAACCTTACCCTGGCAGAAGAGCCTCCTTTCTTGACCGGGACAAAATCTGATATATTGAATCCATGACCACAAGTACCAGCAGGAATGCGGACCTCCTCCCCCAGATAAATCAGGTGCGTTGCGTTGTCTGGGTGGGATGCCGGCTCCAGGATGAAGGTCTTGCTTTTGAGTGACACAAATCCTCTGCGGTTGGAGAGATTTCGCATATTAGCATAGCCAGCAAAACGGCACAGGAACCTGACCCTGCGATGACAAACAGATAGAAGCTTAGATCATGGAAAAATTATTTATAGCCATTTATACAGCAGGGTTTTGTCACATTAGGATTTAATAGAATGGAATAGAATAGAATAAAATGCATTTACTGTCGTTGCAGTACAACAAAATTATGGGTGGCTCAACTGAGCCAGTGCAAAACACATCACATTATGCAGACATAACCAGCAAATACCTCTGATTATTAATAAACCCAATGGCCACTAAATAATTAATACTAAAATACTCCTAATATATAATCTATACGAAAGGTGCAGAGTTAAAATGCTGTGTGTCAGGCGTTCAAAGAAGCTGTTTTTCAGTCTATTTGTTCTGCTTTTAATACTTCATACCGCCTTCCAGAGGGCAGGAGAGCAAACTGTTTGTGCCCAGGATGGGCACTGTCTTTGATTTTGCTTCTGGCCTTACTGAGACAACGTAAGCTGGTGATGTCCTTCAGAGAGGGCAGGGGACAGCCGGTGATTTTCTCTGCTGTCTTTATTACTTTCTGGAGGGCCTTCCGATCTGCAGCTGGGCAACCAGTGTACCATACTGTGATGCAGTATGCCAACACACTCTCAATTATTGGAGTGGTAGACGGTCACCAGCAGTCTTTCCTCCAGTTTTGAAAAAGTATAGTCTCTGCTGGGACTTTTTGATTATCGCGATTGTGTTTGCAGACCAGGAGAGGTCCTGGGATTTTGTGGTGGGGGGGGGAGACTCTCTCTACTTCTTCCCCATTTCTGAGAAGTATGGGAGGATCTGCTCTGTGTCTCCTGAAGTCCAGCACCCTTTCTTTGGTTTTGCTGATGTTCAGTTCCAGGTTGTCTCCCACACACCATATGTACAGTGCACAAACCTCTTATCTGTACATAGACACATCTCTCCCAGTGATCAGACCAGCCACTACAGTGTCGTCTGCAAATGTGGTGATTGTGTGGATGAGAGTGCAGTTGTTTGTGCACTGAGCATAGAGGAGGGGGCTCAGCACACAGCCCTGTGGGGAGCCGGTGTTGAGCATGATGGTGGAGGAGCTGAAGGGGCTGAGCTTGACCGTCGGTGTGCGATTAGTAAGGAAATCCCTTATCCAGGCGCAGAAGGATGGGGGAAAGGCCAGGTTATTGTGCAGCTCGTCTGTTAGAATGCTCGGGATGATCGTATTAAACGCTGAGCTGTTTGAGCTGTTGAAGGTCGTGGACATTCTTTACATTCATATAACTCTGGTAGTATGAAAAATAAAGATGATAAGAGTAAAATGTGGGGTACAAAATACATCGAAAGAAGTGCTGCCACACAGGGGTGGTGACTAAGAAATCCGGTTAGGAGTGTGCATCGCATCAGCTCCGACGAGGCAGTAACAAGTATGCAAGTGTCCTGCTTTTGAAGTAAACATATTCAAAACAAGAAAAAGAATTTTTTTTTATTATTTCACATTGCAAAAATTGTCTGAGACTAAAGTGACTGAAGTTCCTTTGGGTGGAAAGAAATCTCACAGTAATGGTCATTAACAGTGATGTGACAGGTGTATTGATTTGCAATGGCTTTATTGGATGTCTTTCAAAATTTGAGTCATACTGGGTGGTTTTGATCGATGCAGCTGGATTTCAGATTTGAATCGGTTTTTGTCACACTATCTTTTATCAATGTACCAAGTGTAATGTGAAAAATACAGGCATGTCCAGTTGCCCAACATTTTGGGAACTACAACTATAAGATGGTGTCCAACACAACAGGTTTCGGGTGTCTGGGAGAGTGTTTACAACAAAAATAATGGATGGATGGATGGATGGATGGATGGATGGATGAGTGAATGGTGTTTCACCACTAACGGCGCTTTTCTTTTGGTGCGATACTTTAGGTACTTGACTTCCGGTCAGGTACGAGTACCAAAAATTCAAGTACCAAAAGTGCCAAACCAGTTGGGGTACTTCTTTGGTACTTCGGTACTTGCAACACTCTCTCCGTCGATTGGTTATGCACACTAACTCAGCAATAAACAGCAATAAACGAAGTAACAAAAAATAATTGCGATCTGGTGGGAAGAACAGTTACAATAAAATCTAGATGGCATAACAAGAAATTTAAAAAGGATTTTATGTAAAATATAGTACTGCATTACGGTACTGGAGAGTCTCCAGACATAGCAATGTGATTTTGTTGTAATAAATATTGGGGTATTTATAAGTTAGTTAACATAAAATTAAAAAAAATATTTAACATAAATTTCTCTTTAAGAAAATAAATTTATTTTTAAATAGCAAGGGTGAGAACGATTATGATCATCTAAGAGAACGAATGCAGCGCCCAAGCAAAAGCAGCAAGGTAAACTTTAAACTGATTTTAAAATCATATATTGGATATAAATGTAATATATGCAAGGAATAATCATTAAAATTGCAAAGTTAGCTAAGCTTTTTCCTATGCCAAATGTTTTAGCAAAACATTAACCCCCTGCGGCCTCCGTAATGTCTGTACAAAATCAAAAGTAAGAAAAAGTCTAATCCTAATGTAACTCACAAGCGATGTAAGAACTGCATGTGCATAACATGCGATTTAATATCCAACATCGTCCAGCTGTATACTACAGCCATTTTTATTATTGTGCTTTTATTCAGTGTCGGTACCAGTTTTTATGGCAGTGGAAAACCAGTACCGAACTTTTGGTACTTTATTGAGGTACCCAAAGTACCAAAAGTACAGTATGTGCTAGAATCCCAGGCACTTCTGAAAATCTGTGCCAGGGATGTTTAGAAGCTATTCTGGTGATTGCTAGTAGATTCAATTCTCTATTAAGTCATTTCATGGGATATTTCCTTTATTTTGGTAGCTACAATATATTGTAGAATAATACGTTTGAGGCAATTTTTCACTTATATTTTTTAGTTATTCTTTGTGAAGCAAGTGAATATT